>ML394507.1:83350-94507 GCA_005239525.1 Nicotiana knightiana
GAGTGTGTATATATATATATATATACACACTCTGGATCTCAAGAGCTATCCTGCTCACATAACATCCCCACTACACGGGACTTCAACACATAGGAAATTATCAAGCCGCTTCACAACTCACGCGGCACAAATCACAATATCACATTAATTTGATGAAGACGGAACAACATCTGCTGTCCTAATACCTTTCCATGAAAAAGCGCTCTACTGAAATGAACATGCTTGGCTCATACGGAGCCCATAATCATATTTAAATCCATCCACAGACATCGAGTCTACCTTGCTCGCACCAAACTAAGATAATAGCTTCACCTGGGTCCACATTAACCCACTTTCTCTCATAATACACGAGAACAACCATCATAGCCTGGACAAACACCCCACAATCCACCACTGGCCATACTACGCTGTAAGACAAATCAAGAACCCATAATCAGGGTACAAAGCCTCTTCCACCGAATATCAATCTCAGGTGACACTGAAGATAACACCAGCTTACTTTGAACTTTCAAATCACTTTTTCGTGCTCTCCCGAGCTCATGACATCCTTATCAACACATTACATACTGCTTACAGCACCTAACATGCCAATATGAGGTAACGCAAGAATTCCATCATAACTTCTAAACCACCAACAGGGTGAACACTTCATCATATAGAAACCTCTTACTTAACTCGATTCAAGAGTACCAAATCAACACACGAATGAATTGTCACAACCACCCAACATGCAAATCCTTAAGTAGTAGTCTATACCACCATAACCCTTCCGGGATTCGCCTACACCTAAAAGGCCCTAGTATTCAAATGCTCCCACATAAAATCCGTTACGACGATCGACAAGCCCCACACACACCGGCACAAACCACATGCATAACTTAATCACATCAAAGGAACTGATCACTGCCGCAAACGTGCCATTTCAACCATGGCTAATAAATCTATCTTCTTTTAATCATCTTTAATTGCTTCAGGAATAATAGCAACTTCCTTCCACTCATAGCAGACTCAACCCTCACTCATCCCGAGTGACCTTGATTCACGAGACTATGCTGCCTAATCCCGCAACCCGTCTCATACTCTCCTGATAACCTTTCTACAATCCGGAGTTTATTCTCTCACTCCTCCTATACTATCTTGCATGCTGAAACATATAATAGAACGTTACAACCATATTCCTTTTTCTCATAAATTTCTCTGCAAAAGCTCGATTCTCGATCATACTGCTGCCTGAAACCCTTAAACGTCGCATTCTTAACTTGTGAACTCACTAGGACCGCTATTGAGAGTCACCCACCCTGACTGGCTCCGAATACAATCAACTCCAAGGCTCTTCTAGCACATGAACACCCCTTTCAAGGAAACACGTGACCGAGTCACTATCCTGACAACTCACCTATGCCTTGAGCAAAATTCTGAATGTTCCAAAGCCTAACCCTGGCCCGACAGGGCCAACTTTTGCACACATTCATCAAATCCCACACACAATCACCATTTTACGCCTTTCCTTAGTTGTAACAACTTGCCAACACACCGACAATCTACAAACCTATGATAACACAGTCCTGCAACCCAACTGCAGATGGTGGGACTCCCCTACTTAGCCTAAAGCTACTCCTTGCACCACTCTAGACCTTGCTGAGATCCTTTCTCCTTTGATAACACGATCTTGCTCAACCAATCCGTCCAATTCCTCCAAATTCTCTTGCTAGCACTCCTTAAATGCTCAAATTCTCTCGAATCATTCACACCTTTTGCCTCCTACCGAATAAACACTAGAACCTCTCACAGAGACTTGCCAACCATGCCACCGCTAACCTATTCACAGGAGATAACCCACCTGTGGAAATCACCCGCGGACACCTTCCAACGACGCTGGAATGCACGCTCTCTGCGACTTCAATACCACATCCTACGCCCTACTTCATTTACCAACTTTACTAGTCCGTCCGCTCCTCATGGAAATCCATTAAATGCGCGACAATATCTTCAAATGCCAAACTATGCTGCCGCTCCCCCACTTTGTGATTGCTCGACTTCCACTTCTTTCACCTGGCCTCCTAGAAATGGAACCACCGCCTAGCCTCACTTCAGGATCATTCTCTGAAGCTCTCAAATCAGCAAATCACCACGACCTCAAGCTCTTTGGTGATCATCTTTCTCTAGCTGCCTTCATTATCAACACTTATCTGAACCTGAACCACCGCTTCTCACGGTCTCTGCCAACCGCATTCTTCAATAATTCTTCTCAATACTCTGACGCCACGCAACCGAAGAAACCATATCACCGACAAACTAACACATTCCATTCGATCAATGACGACGACTTCACATCACAGGTCCATATCCCACCTCACTTGAAGACACCAAGTCTTACTACTTTATCAACCCCAACCGGACCATTCATAACCCAAATGCCTTTTCTCTACCGGAACTAAAATACCAAAATCTCGAAATCAAACTCTGAGAAGACCTCCCTTCAAACCAATCATCACCCCCAACATACGGGCAAGCATTCTATCATCATATCGACATCGCGCGATAACCAATCGCAAGCATCATCACTACCTGAGCATAGCCTTAAGGCTCCCAGAAACACAACTACTGAGCTGAAATAACATATTATTCTTTCGCAGGTCCATAACAACAGCCCCAACCAATTACACATGGAGACATCTAGAATTACATCCGTAGCACCATTTCAATTCCTCAAATTCTTGATTCTAACCAAGCGCTCGCGATGTTTAAGATTGAGTAGGAATAAAAATAGGCATAAGCCTCAAAGGAATCAAATCGCACGATGATGAATCAAGAAGGGGAGTACTTCTAACATCCATGTAGCCTCTCGAAGATAAGTACAGACGTCTCCGTACCGATCTGCAAGACTCTACTAGACTTGCTCATGACTCGTGAGACCTAAGGGAACTTAGAGCTCTGATACTATGTTGTCACGACCCAAAATTCGTGAAGTCGTGATAGCGCCGGACATCATTGTCAGGCAAGCCAAACATTAATTAGTTCAAACAATTTCCTGTTTTATCAATTTATGAAGAAGCATTTCCTTACACTTTATTACATATTTAACTAAATAAAATCTATCGAGTAAAATAATAGTTTGAATATTCCATTTTAGCAATTATATCCCAATACATCCCAGAACCCGGTGTCACAAGTACATTAGAGATTTCTAAGAATTTATACAATCATCACAAAGCATGTCCGAAATATAAATTGGACAAGGAAATATAAAATAATAATAAATACACTACGAGGGAGACTCTGTCAGCCGCGGATCACCTCCAGATGGTACAGCTCGCCTAAGTCTCCAACCAGCCATGTAACTATAAAGGTACCTCTGCAATAAAAATGCACAGCAAGTGTAGCATGTGTACAAAAACAACATGTACTCAGTAAGTCGCCCGCCTAACCTCCGTGAGGTAGTGATTTAACAGCATAAGATGAACACGATAGGCATGTAAAGGTAGTAAAGCACCATATATATATAAGGCACTGAAATCCAAGTAAATACTGGAAGTAAGCAAACAGTTACCACTTTCTCATTATTTTCCCAAATATCTTAAATAACAATTTCTTCTTTATTTTCCCCCAAATATCTTATCACTTCAAAAATCATGAAAAACATTTAACAATTTAGCATGCCCATATGGGATAAGGACAACCGGCCTAAGCCTTCATAATGATCATCTCTGTGCACTGCCAAGGATCGAACGGCCCGTACCATAAGTGCACCTCTCAATATAATAGGCATGTTTATGCACTGCCGAGGGTCGAACGGCCCGAACCATAAGTGCATCTTTCAATAAAATAACCATATTTATGCACTGCCGAGGATCGAACGGCCCGTACCATAAGTGCATTTTTCAATCCGCTGTGGTGTACGGCCCGCTCCCATGAGAGTGGGGGAAATAACACTCTGCTCGCGGAATGTAAATTGTGAAGCGGTCATATGCAGACATGCACAATCAACAATCCACCCCGAATACGTCGGTAACACAAATACTCAAGTAAATGACCGATTTCTCTTTTAAAAAACCACAAAATAGTATTTAAATCCTTTTTTTAAAATTCACTTGCCAAGTTTTTATAATGTTTAATAATACAACCTTATCCGGAAATACAATTGCCCGCGAAGGAAATCAATTCTCTTTTTAGATGATTAAGAAAATAAACTCCAATCTTCCTTAGTCATTCGATTACAATTTTCGATTATATTAGCAGTCTAATATTACAGACAAGATCACAGGTACAACAGGTAAGGCATGCTAGTGGGTCCTAGGCTACCCGGACATGGCATAATAGTAGCTACGCACGGACTCCCATCACCTCGTGCATACGTAGACCCCACAGATAGTAACACATAATTAGTTCACCTAGGGGGACAATTCTCCCACACAAAGTTAGAAAGGAGACCTACCTCGCTACGAAATTCCATAACCGACCTCCAAGCACTTCCGACAACTCAAATCGTTGCACAACGCTCCGAAACTATACAAAAAATGACAAACCAATGAAAATATACTCTAATATTCGCGACAATTCCAAATTATATAATTTCCCAACTCCGCTCAGTGAAATGCCCTCGGGCCCACATGCCCTGAATCAGAAATTTCTCGAAGATACATTCTATCCATAGCTTTACTAGTTCAAATATACAATTTACTCTAAATTACATGCTCAAATTCGTGGCTAAAAACCTAAATTACCATTTTCTAGGTTCCTTTAAGATTTCCCAATTTCCATGTCTAATCCATGCATATAATCTTGTATTTAACTTTAAAACGGGAGGAATTTACTTACCTTGATATGCATGTCAAAAATCCCCCTTGAAGCCTCCCAAAATCGCCATGCGAAGATCAAAATAGTGAGGAAATGGCAAAAATTATGCATATAAACTAATCTGCCCAGGCCCCAATTAGTCTCTGCGTTCGGGACACCCTGAGCGCGTTCGCATAGAGACCACAACCCAAGCCACCATGTTCGCACTCCCTTCTCTGCGAACGCACAAGACAAACCAGCACCCCTCAAATTTCCTTCTACGCGATCGTACACAAGGGACCGCGATCGCATAGCACACCATATCACCAGAAGACATTAGCAGCAAAACAGAGAAAAATGGTATGAAATTGCCCCGAAACACACCAGAGGACCCCGTCCAAATAACACGACTCAGTCCCATAACATCCCACAAAAATTTCTCGAGGCCTCAAATCTCATCAAAAAACACCGAAATCACGAATCGCACTCAAACTCAAACTTTATGAACTTAGAAATTTTCATCTTTTACATCCGATACCGAAACCTATCAAATCACGTCCGATTGATCCCAAATTTTGCACACAAGTCATATTCGACATTACAGACCTGCTCCAACTTCCGGAATCGCATACTCAGCCAGATATCAAAATTTCCACTTCCGTTCGGATTTCTCAAAAACCTTCAAATTTCTAATCTTTAGCCAAATGACTCCAAAATGACCTACGGACATCCAAATTCACTTCCGATTGCGCTCCCAACTCCAGAATCACCATACGAAGCTATTCCCAGACTCGGAATCCCAAACAGACATCAACATCACCGAAATGCACTTCAGGCCAAACTTAAGAAATTTCTTCAAAAATGTTGACTTCCACAATATGCATCGAAACGCTCCCAGGTTATCAAAAACCCGATCCAGACATACGCCCAAGTCCAAAATCATCATACCAACCTGCAGAAACTTTCAAATCCTGATTCGGAGGTCATCTACTCAAAATCCCAATCGTAGTTGATTCTTCCAGCTTAAGGCTTCTGAAATTAGAATTTTCTTTCCAAATCAACTCTGAACTCCCGGAATTCAGTTTCGACATGCCTACAAGTCATAATACGTGAAACGGAGCTTCTCACAGCCTCAAACCGTTGAACAACACGCTAGAGCTCAAAACGACCGTTCGGGTCGTTACAAGAGGTATCTTGTGGTGGTTAAATTTCTAGAAGGCCAGGTGTAAGAAGCAAAAGTCGAATGGTCACTTAAATGAGAGGGCTTAAAAAAAGTGGGAGAATGGCAGAGTAACATATGGGTTCTGTGGTAGGATCGCCACACGCCTTGAGGAAATTTTGGAGTCATTTGGGAATTCATGGTGGATAGGGACTAGGTCCACTCGATTTTATTTGGATGCAACCTGACTTCGAGTTTAGAATGCATTGTTGAACTTTTAGCTGATGTCAATGGGGAAGAAGGAATCTTGGTGGGTCCCAGGCTTATATAATTGTAGCTTCTAGATAAGTGGGAGAGCCCCACCATCTATGATTGGATTGTGTGGTTGTCTACTTGTGCAGTTTCTAGTTATCGGTGCATTGGTCGGTTATTACAATTAAGGAAAGAAAACATTAGTGATAATATGAGCAAAGGATTTGAAGAAGGTGTGCTATAATAGGACTTATCGACTCATGTTCAGGCTTTGGGAAGACTCAGAGTCTATGCCTCGTGTATATGTGATGAACAAGGAAAAGGATTCAGCCAGTTTCTTCTTTGAGAGGGTGTTTATGTGCTAGAAGGCCTTGGAGTTTGATTATATTCAGGAACAAGTCAGCATATGTGACTCATAGCGGTGGTCCTAGTAGGTTTAAAATTAAAGTGCGGTGTCTAAGGATTTCGAGTCTGTGGTATGGTTAAGTATCGAGCTTTTGTAGTGGATTATGAAAGGGGGGATTGGAATGTTCTATGATATCTTCGGTCTGCAGTGCAGCATTTGAGGAATGAGGGAAAACCACTTTGGGTTCATAAAGGAATTATCAGAATAGGTGTACCAGTTGAAGAAGTGGATATGGGCACAAAGAGGGTACGAGGTGGTTCATTGATTTTTGAAACAGCATGGTCTCATAAAATAAAGTCACTCAGGATGAGTGCGGATCAGGGGTCGTTATGTTTTAAGTGGAGCTATTATTATTTCTAAGACAAGTCCAGAGTAAATTAGGAGAAGTTGGTTTGGTTAGCAATGGTTGAATTGGCATGATGGTGGCAATGATCAATTCCTCCAGCGTGATAAGTTATACATGTGATTTGTAGCGGTACGCACGAGGCTTGACGGCCACCGTAATTGATTTTATATGGAGGCATTTTATTATTATGGCATGTTATGTGTAGAGGGATCCCGGAAGAATTATGGTGGTTTAGACCACTACTCGAGGTTGGTATTTTCTGCAGTTATGAGAATGCAATCGCATATTGCAAGGGTTCTCGTGACACGAGTTATGTGAAAGGTGTCTATATGATAGAGTGATAATTCTATTAGTGGTTCAGGAGTCATGATGAAATTATTGTACTCTTATGTATTGGTATGTTAGGTGCAGTGAGCGGCATGAGAATTGGAAGTTGAGGATCAAGGTTGCAGTTGATGTAGACAAGAATTTTACAAGCTAGGGTGAGCGGGAAAGGATTTAGATTTTTAGAGTAAATTGGTATTGTCTTTAGCGTCACCTAAGATCAGTGTCATGTGTAAGGGGCTTTGCATTCTGATTTGTGAATTTCTGATTTGCTTTACATCGTTAGTATGGCCGGTGGTATGGATCTGAGGACTTGTTTCCTGGTGCAGAAGGTTGTGGGAGCATATCCCATGGGAAGATGGTATAACTGTGACCTATGGTCACTTGAATGATTGAGGATTTGAAACCAAGCATGGAGGTTATGGTAATATCACTAATGTGAGTGTTTAGGCCTGGAAGGCGCTCTATTCATTTGGTTACGAATTGTGGGTGTTTGTTCCGGATTGACGGTTGTCGTGTCATGGGAAAAAGGGGTAGTGTGGATCCTTGAAAGGTTACTAGCCAGTGCAGGTACGGGTAGGATCAGCTTGAGGTCCGTGGGTGGATCTCAATGTGAACGTGGGCTCTATATTAGGCCGGGTGTGTTCATTTTAGCTTAGCAATGTATGCGGAGGAATCTTCGGGCCCTGGGTGTTATTTATGTCGTTAGTTATTCCATGTAATCTATATTATTCCAGGTGGTTTGTGAGGTGGTTTGATTAGTCGCACTTGTATTGAGACCCCGTGTAATTTGTGGCGTTGTGAGATCATAATAGCTCTCGAGATACATGTCATTTATTGCACCACGGTTGTGCTTGAGTTTCGTAGCATATGACATTGTCCGTCTCACCAGGATTTGTATTATACACTTCGCGTGCTTGTGGTCGTATTCAGGTATTTCGTAGTTATGAGCATTTTAGCTCGGTAAGTATTTTCTTATAGATTATTATTGTGTGGATCGAGTGACACGCCGTCACGGGTATCATGGTTGGATCGGGTTGCACGCCGCAACAGTGTGATGTTGAGTACAATTTCCCATATCTATTATTGTGTTTTTGCTTCTCATTTTTTGAAAAAATTTCATAATATCTTTTCGGTTGTTTAAATTAGTTACGAGGGATGAGTAGTTCTTACTAGGGTTCGTTCCCTTGTGTATCACATTTGAGTTTGTAGCTTGTTGGCACATTGTGGCATTATATGAGACTTTTGGCGGTATCTAAGGTGTCTTATTGCTTGAGCAGCTTGTACTGGGTGAGACGAGATTATTGGACTTGAGATCATTATGATCGGATTTATATGAGGCACATTAAAGAGTAAATACTGATATTTAGTCCAGAATGAGGTAATGGTTCTCGTCTGGAGGAGAGACTCCATGAATTGTGATTCGACAGGTGGTTACAAGCTTCTACACATTTCTTCTGTCGTGGAAATATTGTGGGAGTTGAAACGGGACTTATCTGCTTCATGAGGTGTGTTATGGGCATCAGATTCGTGGGATTTCGACTATTGTTGTCAGAGGATGTTATTATGGTCATCTGAATAACGCGATGCATGGTGTGAATTCGGTAAGAGTATACAATTATGTATTCGAACATCGTATAGTGATGGATATAGTGCTCGTATGTTGGAAATAGACCTGGTAGGGGATTTCAGATGTTTGAAGTTGGCTCTAAGGCTTATTTGACTAAATAAAAAGGGGGATTTGCATGTTTTCTTGAGTTTATATGCTCAACTGGGTTGTGATAGCATGGGTAGGTGCACAAAGTGTTAAAAAGAGATTTTGGACAACTCCAAAGCAGTTCTTATCACGTTCGAGGATGAAAGCATGTTTAAGTGGGAGAGAATGTAACAACCCGACCGATCATTTTTTAGCTCTAGCACGTTGCTTGACAGTTTGAGGCCAAAAGCGGCTTCACTTCAGGTATTATGACTTGTACACGTTGTCGAACTTGGATTTCGGGAAGTTTGGAGTTCATTTGGAAAGAAAATTCTAAATTCGGAAGCCTTAAGTTGGAGGAATTGACTAAAGTTTGATTTTGATTAAATGACCTTGGAATCAGGATTTGAAGGTTCCAACATGTTCATATGATGATTTTGGACTTGGGTGCACGTCTGGATCGGGTTTTGGATGACACGGGAGCATTTCGGCGCCTATTGTGGAAGTTGGCATTTTGGGAGAATTTCATAAATTTAGGCTGAGGTGTACTTAAATATTATCGATGTCCGTCCATGACTCCGAATATGGGAATAGCTCTGTATGGTGATTCTGGTATTGGGAGCGCATCCGGAAGTGGATTTGGAGGTCCGTATGTCATTTCGGGGTCATTTGGCGGAAGTTAGAAATTTGAAGGCTTTTAAGAAGTTTTACCGGGAGTGAACTTTTTTATATCGGGGTCGGAATATGATTCCAGAAGCAAGAGTAGGTCCATAATGTCGAGTGTCACTTGTGTGCAAAATTTGAGGTCAATCAGACGTGATTTGATATGTTTCGGTATCAAATGTAGAGGTTGGAAGTTCAAAAGATCATTAATCTTGAATTGGGGTGCGACTCATGGTTTTAGCATTTTTTTGATGTGATTTGAAGGCTTGACTAAGTTTGTAATGTGTTTTGGGACTTGTTGTTATATTTGGTTGAGGTTTCGGGGGCCCCGGGTGGGTCCCAGATGGTTAACGGGTCAATTTTGAAGTTTGAAGATTTGTTGAAGATTGTTCTATTCTGGTGTCGCACCTGCGGAGTGGGAACCACATGTGTGAGCCCGAAAAAGCGGGAGAGAAGGCCGCAGAAGCGGGCAAGGCCAGGAGAGGAAGGGTCGCAGGTGTGAAGAATCTCCCGCACCGGTGGAGCCGTAGAAGCGCACGAGGACCGCAGGAGCGAAAGCGCAGGTGCGCTAGATGGGACACAAATGCGGTAATTGCTGGGCCAAGCTAGAGCCGCACCTGTGATGGGATTTCCGCAGGTGCGGCGCCGCAGGAGAGGCTATTAAACCGCAGGTGCGAAAGTCGGGTTGGGCAGTGTGTTTCTTTAAAATGAAGGTTTGGCTCATTTTCACCTTATTTTCCTCCATAAGAGCCGATCTTGGAGCGATTTTGGAGCTCTGTCTTCACCATCTATGCCAAGGTAAGCGATTCCCTCCTATTACAATTTAAATACTTGGATTATATATAGACTTACACATGAAAATTTGTAGAAATTTGGGATTTTAAGAGGAAAACCTAGAATTGACAATTTTGGATTTTGAACGCGAATTTGGGCATGGAATTGAGAACAAATCATATGTTTGAGTTCGCGATGTTATGGGTAGTGTTTATATTTGAAAATTTCCGGAATCCGGGCACGTAGGCCCGGGGTGAATTTCAGAAGTTCTTCAAATTGAGTTGGGAATTATTTTTAATAGTTAGGATGTGAACTCTTGAGCATTTATTGACTATTTTGTATAACATTTGACTAGCTTCGGATCGTTTGGCACCGAGTTGAGGATTGGAAGCACTAATTTGGACCGGAAAGTGAGCTTTGATATGAAGTAAGTCTTCTGTCTAACTCTGTAAGGGGAAAATTACCCCTAGGTGATATATTTGATGTGTGTTACTTGTTGTGGGGGGCTACGTACGCACGAGGTGATGAGAGCCAGTACGTAGCTACATACATGCTATTGTACGGGTAGACTTAGGTTCACATCATGCTATAGTTGTATTATTTGAGTAGCCTCTTGCTCATTAATTCCTCTGCTTTATATTCTATTTGAGACTAGACTTGCTATTGTAGAGATTTCACGGGTTCATGATTAGCCATCAGATATTAATCCTCCTCTCGCAGCATGTCTCCGATATATATATATATATATATATATATATATA
>ML394508.1:5054-36295 GCA_005239525.1 Nicotiana knightiana
GCTGAAGTTCCTCATTTACAAAGACAAAAACTTCAGCTCTAGAGCTGAAGCTCCCCATTTACTAGAGTTGAAGTTCGCAAGCTACTTCAGGCCCGTCTACTAGAATGCTGAAGTTTTGCGTGATTGCCTTTGCTACTTCAGCCCCGCATGCTGAAGTTATGCGCAAAAGCGGGTACAAATGTAATTTTTTTACAAAGTTGGTATAAGTTAAAACGTGACACAAAAAATGAGTACGGATACAAAAGCCCAAGTATTTTGCATTAGACTATTCTAACTGGAAAAAAATAAATGTGACATTAGAACACACAAGTCTTGCAGTAGATAAAGAACAATGGTCCATAAAATTATTATTGAATACGTAAAGGAATTCATCGTGGGGTGTGGAGGGGGTCTTATCAAATTGTAGCTGTCAAAAAAATATTTGAATTATAATTGAATCCTTGACTAATGACCCAGTCCAGTAGCAGATGAATTTGGTTTGAATGTGTGCCAAAATTCTATCATTCTTTTTGGCAATATAACTACTTAGTGTGTCATCTTATCTTATATCATTGTTTTGACAATTTCGTTTTAGCAGCCACTGCAAAACTAAATATTCATGGCGCCACCACTAGTCAATCTTCAGTAGTTTTTTTTTTTTAAACTAATTAAAATTCACTAAGGTATGCACTCAAAAAGGAAAATGTAAAATATTTCTACTATTATGTCGCACTACTAATTGATAGAACAAACTATTAGAGAAAATATCAGCATAAAAATTGAATACAAAATCTGCGATATAAATTGGATCAGAGAAATTTTACTTGAATTGGTCGCTATTACAAACTGGCTTTATATTGGCAATGTGCGAGCTTAAGTCCGTATATAATTACAATTGCCTAATCAGAACGTAGTCGGCAAAAATATTGTCTTCGTGCCGTCTCAATTACAATACACCTATATAATTTAATTGAAAATTAAGTTAATAATTACAATGTGTATAAATGAAGGAAAAACTCAATTAATGTTTAGCCAATTACTCCGAAACCACCTATAGCTTCTTCGTCTTCTTAATTTTTAGCTTCCGTTTGGGTGAAAAATTTCGTTAGCTTTTTCTCAAATTTTGTTTTCAAATATCTATTTTTTATCAGCTTATAAAAATAAAATTTT
The DNA here is from genome assembly GCA_005239525.1 of Nicotiana knightiana. Classification (NCBI taxonomy): domain Eukaryota; kingdom Viridiplantae; phylum Streptophyta; class Magnoliopsida; order Solanales; family Solanaceae; genus Nicotiana; species Nicotiana knightiana. Next base: position 6,204 of record ML394508.1, read on the forward strand.
CAAATCCCTAAAACATCTCTAGAGTAATTTTTGAATATTTTTACTCACAAGACTTCAAACTTTTCTCCAGTAAAATACATATTCAAAAGCAATTTTAACTTTCAAAGATCCCAAATTTATTTCCGAACACTATCTTAACTGTGTGCTATTTCCAATTTAGTACAATGAACACGTTAAGGACTTCAAAATATAATTGACTATTACTTACTGTAGTAATTTTCCAGATTCTCCTTCTAGAAGCTGTTCCACTTACTTCGCTTTACCTTTTCCTTTTTTCTTTATCTGTTTCTGGTGGTGTTGCTTTCTTATCATGTCGATCTCCAAATAAAACCAAACCGAATGAACACAATATGAAAAGAAAAATAAATAAAGTAATTAAAGTACCAGAACCTTTCACGACAAACTTTGCGTTAGGTATAATTGATCTAGATTAGCAGTTTAAGAATATAATTACAGGCGAAGTGGGAGAAATTATGGTAAAAGTTGGACCTACATTTTGTCCCCTCGTCTAAGAATTCCTTGCCATCTCTAGCTAATACTTTAAATACTAAAATCTAAATTAAGAATCTCGACGTTGTACTGAAATGTAGAAATAATTTGTATTCTTGACCTGGCAATATGGATTGGTCTCTCTAGGATAGTCTTCTTAACGAATTAGTCCAAAGCCATGGTTTCTACACATTTACGAAAAAACAAACAGTATATACTATTTTCTCTGCGAAAAAGGGTTAAAAATTGCCCTAAACTATTTGAAAAGGCCATTAGAAAGACCCACCCATATCTATCAGTTTTTCATACTAACCCGCTTCAAACGCTAACTGATAATTTATATGAGTCCACCAAACTATATAGAGACCTGATCCTATATCAGTTCCCACAGTGCTAACTAATAAAGCAGTAAGTAAATAAGACACAAGATTTTTTACGTGGAAAAATCCCAACTCAAGGGGACAAAAACCACGACCTACACTGGTAGGTTTTCAACTTCACTAACTTGCAATACTCTTGTTACAAACCACTTTGTAATGACTCTATTACAAAGACTTCAATCTCACTAACTTGTAGTATACCTACTACAAGCCATTTTGCAGCTTACTAATTACAAAGACTTCAACCTATGACTAACTCTAGTCATAATACAAATTCAGTGGGTTTATGTTTTACAAAGGGTTTCCTAAAGCAGAGCTTCTAAGAAAGCAAGATAGGAATTACAATGAATAACTAATGCAAGATTATAACTCAACTAAGGACATACATGAACTTATAGTGGAACTGGTCCGTAGTGGAGTTGTACTCTTGTTCTGGACACACTTGTGACTTCAATGCTGGATCGATTCTTGAATGCTTGAGAGAAAATCACTAAATATTCGAGTGAGTATGTTGTTGCTATACTCCTTTTTATTATACTTGGATGACATCACTAGGATGATGTCCATACTTGGTTGGTGCAAGACTCTTCCCAATGGGAAGTGACTGTTGCACCGTCTCTGCACTGTAGCGTGCACAGTTGCATGCAGTCGCTTTCCAGCTCTATAGTTGACTTTGTACTTCTGTCAGGAAAACTCCAGCGGATCAGGTCCCTGGATTGATTCTTGTGTATCCAAAGTCACACATCTCAAATTAACTTAAGTCCATTGCTGAAGAATTGTACCAAGTATGCATCAGGTTCTTTATCTAGTTCTAGACAAGAAGTTTGTTAAATCATTAAAACATAAAACTGTGAAACCTTAAACCCATCACTAACCCGAACCGAACAAAAAGTTCAACTAAAAAAGAGGCCTCACTTCAATCAAACTCCATGGAGCTTTTGATTAGGAAGACTCACCCATATCTGCCAGTTTTTCATACTAACCCGCTTCAAACGCTAACCCCAACCGAACAAAAAGTTCAACTAAAAAAAGAGAGCCCACTTCAATCAAACTCCATGGAGCAAAAGCTCCATCGAATCCATGGAAGTTGCAGCGAACATATAGAAGCAAATTTACTGCATGGTTTTCTTTTTCTTGTTATGGCATCTAGTTCAATTTACATGATAGACACAAATTGCATTATATTCAATATGAGTTTAATTTAATCATTTTCACATAACAAAAAGGTCTCAAAGTGATTGTTTGGAAGATATCATAAACTGTTGGACTACCCCTAGTTTTTCGTCCCACATAATTGTCAAGAAAATCATTGCCTCATTCATGATAGGCTTTTCTTGTTTGTTTAATTTATTCATGAACCTTTATTCGATGATAATGCTATACATGAGATTAATCAAGAAAATGAACACATGGAAATCCATGGGTTAGATGGAAGTGGGGCGTCTTTTTTTATTTGAACTTTTCATTCGGGCCAGGTTAGTGTTTGGGGCAGGTTAGTCCGAAAACGGGTAAATATGGGTGAGTGTTTTTAATAGGTTAGATGTTTTAATTTTGACCAATAAGAAGTTGACACGTGAAATTTAAATAATTATTTTTAAAATTCAGCATTGACCTAACGGTCAAAGAGCATAAATGAACCAAAAAAGTGAATGGAGGGGTATTTCTAACCCAATAAATAGATGCAGGGTATTTTTAGATCCTTTTCAATAATTCAGGAGCATTTTGACTCTTCTCCATTTTCTCCATCCCAAGTGTGATGCTTTTTGTTTTTCGAGATTTATTCCTTTTAGTTTTGATTATGTATTTAAATATAGAATTTTTTAATTTTTAAAAATAAAATTTATATATTTAATAATTATATAAAAAGTATTATAAGTCATAATAATAAATAATTTAATATATTTAAAAGGCATATAAAAAGATACGATCAAAACATAGTCCGTTTGACTCTCGAAATTTAAATACCTTCTCGTAAATTGAGATGGAGTCTATGAGTACTTCGTAACAGTATATTAACATGGTGAATTGCATTGGGGAAACCATTTATAAGTTACAACACCTACTCTGATCAGTTTGTGGTCCATACTCCATAGGACATAGTTACTGAGATTTGGACGTAAATACACAAGACATAATGACTGAGTTAAGGTTTTTTTGTGGGGAGGGTGTTAATGGGTAAAAATTTATTTGCACCTAATGTTTATAATAATTAAAAATATACTAAATGGTACGTACTACAAAAAGAATAAAATCAACTATGGATTTCATCACTAATTTATTGCTAAATTATTATAATTAATAAAATTTCTTGATAAATTATCGCTAAATAAATTAACAATAACATTTTCTGTTTTAACTATATAACTTGTCAATCGCTAATTTTTGTTTTTAGTGGTGATAATTTAACCATAGGAGTTGAAAATTAAGGAGTGATAAGTGCAACTTATCCCTTTTTCGTCGGTATATAAGTAGTCGATGTGTAGGACTGTAAAACACTGCCAAAAAAAAGGTGGCACTATGACATTTTTGTTTAATTATACTTTAGCTTTACTTGTTTTGGTATTTATACTTTTGCCCGAATCTTTCAGGTTTAATGCATTGTGTACACTGTTACTTAGTAATTTCTCATTTTCTTCAATGCAATTATTGCTGTGTGTGGGATTAAATTTTTAATATTTAGTTGGCTTAAATATTTTAAAAAAATATTTTTCTCAGGAACTCATTTTCCTTCAATTAAAGAAAAATATTTTCCAAAATTCTTTTTCAACATTCTACATCCTATTCCCCATTCCCACCAAACCCTACCAGGCTACCACCCCACCCACCACCAAGCCATCCTACCCCACCCTACCCGGACCTCCCAACACCATCTTAAATAAAAATATTATTTGGAGTACTTTTTTTTCATGTTGTAGATAGAGTATTTTCTTTTTCATTTCAATAAAATAAGTATTTATTTTCATATGTAGAATCAATATTTTCTTTTATTTCAGAAAAATGAGTAATTTCTTTAATGTCATAATATAGAAAAAATATTTTCTTTCATTTCAACAAATAAATTTTTTCTTTTCATAATGTAAAAAAAGTATTTTCGTTCATTTCAACAAAATGGGTACTATCTTTTTATAGTGTAGAAAGAGTGTTTTTGTTTGTTTCAACAAGAAAAATAGTATTTGTTAATTATGAAGCTCGAATTTCAACGTTGTTGTGTTAAAAAATAAAGCAGCACATTGATTTCTTTGGTTTTGTATGAATTTTTAACAGAATAATTGAATTCTTGAAGAAAATAGAATTCTGAAAACGTTGGGTATTTGGAAGAACAGAGGAGGGGGGGGGGGAGCACAAAAAATATAGGGATATGGGGGAAGGGTGGTGAGGGGAGTAGCATTAAAAATATTTTTCTACTCTCTAACCAAACAGAACAACAACAACAACAACAACAACAACAAAAAATCCAGTATGATCCCAACAGGTAGAGTCTGAGGAGGATAGTCTATATGCAGACCTTACCTCCACCAAGTTTTTTAGAGATGCTGTCTCCAATAGACCCTCGGCTCAGGAAGGGTAAGAAGAAGAAGAGGAAAGCAAGGAATGAATAAAGAAGGAAGAGAAAAGAAAAAGGGAGAGATAAAGGATAAGTAGTACCAAATAATAGCAATAGGGAATACAATACCTGAGGCGAACAAAATCACATTACGTAATAAAAATCTTAAAATATGAAGGGACATGCATGCTACTAAGATTATCTGTGAACAACTAAAAACTACCGACTAACCTTCTACCTTAATCCTCGACCTCCATACCCTCCCATCAAGGGTCATGTCCTTAGTGAGCTGAAGCAGTGCCATGTCCTGTCTAATTACCTCTCCCCAGTACTTCTTAGGTCTACCTCGACCTCTTCTCTAATTCCACATGGCCAACCTCTCAGACCTCCTGACAAGAGCATCAATGCTTCTTCTCTTAACATGTCCGAACCACCTCAGCCTCGACTCCCGCATCTTGTTTCCACGGAGGCTACTCCCACTCTGTCCCAGATTAGCTTCATTCTTAATCATATTTCTCCCGGTACACCCACACATCCATCTCAACATCCTCATCTCTACTACTTTCATCTTCTACACGTGAGAGTTTTTGATTGTCCAACACTCAGCCCCATACAACATAGCCGGTCGAATCACCACTCTATAAAACTTACCCTTAAGTCTTGGCGGCACATTCTTATCACATAAAATGCCAAAAGTGAGCCTCCATTTCATCCATCCCGTTCCGATGCGATGTGCGACATCTTCGTCAATCTCCCCATTACCTGGGATAATAGATCCGAGATACTTAAAAATCGCTCTCTTAGGGATAACTTGAGCATCAAGCTTAACCTCTACGTCTGCATCATGGGTCCCCTCACTGAATTTGCACTCCAAGTATTTTGTCTTGGTTCTACTCAGTTTGAAACCTTTAGACTCCAATGTCTGTCTCCAAATCTCAAACCTCGTGTTAACTCCACTTCGCGTCTCGTCAATCAACACTATATAATCGGCAAATAGCATGCACCAAGTCACCTCCCCTTTGATGTATCGCGACAGTACATCCATCGCCAAGGTAAATAAAAATGGGCTAAGAGCCGATCCCTGGTGCAACCCCATCACCACAGGGAAATGCTCTGATTCACCGCCTACAGTCCTCACCCGAGTCTTAGCATCATTATATATATCCTTAATCATGCTAATGTACGATACCAGAACGCCGCTAACCTCCAAACACCTCCACAGGACCTCCCTCGGTACTTTATCGTACGCTTTCTCAAGGTCAATAAACACCATATGCAAATCCTTCTTCCTCTCCTAGTAGTGCTCCACTAATCTCCTTACCAGATGAATCGCTTCCATAGTCGAACGCCTCGACATGAATCTAAACTGATTCTCGAAAATAGACACGCCCCTCCAGGCCTCCACCACCTGGCCTCCACCACCCTCTCCCAAACCTTCATAGTGTGATTCAACAGCTTGATGCCCCCTATAATTGTTGCAATTTTGGATATCCCCCTTGTTTTTGTAAAGCGGAACCATCGTACTCAACCTCCATTCTTCGGGCATCTTCTTTGTCTTAAAAATAACATTAAACATCCTAGTGAGCCACTCCAAACTTGCTCGCCCGACGCTCTTCCAGAATTCCACCAGGACTTCTTTTGGCCCCATCGCTCTACCCCTGCACATGTTATGCATCGCCCCTTCCACCTCCTCTACCATAATCCGTCTACAGTAGCCAAAATCCCGCCGAATCTCGGAGTGCTCCAACTCACCCAGCACAATGCGTCTATCCCCCTCCTCGTTCAACAGTTTATGGAAGTATGTCTGCCATCTTCTCCTAATAAGTGCCTCGACCATCAACACTTTGCCATCCTCGCCCTTGATGCACTTGACTTGGTCTAAGTCACGGGCTTTCCTCTCCCTCACCTTGGCCCAACTTGTACAATTTCTTGTCCCCGCCTTTACCCCCGAGCTCCTCGTACAAATGAGCAAACACCGCGTTTTTAGCCGTGGTAACTGCTAACGTCGCCTCTTTCTTTGCCTTTTTGTAACACTCCCGATAAGTCCTTTTTCCTCCTTGTTTGTACTCTCCACTACCTGCAAATAAGCAGCTTTCTTAGCTCCCACTTTACCTTGAACCTCTCTATTCCACCACCAATCCCCTTTATGACCCCCAGGAGAATCTTTCGTGACCCCTAAGACCTCTATAGCAGAACCCTAATGCAATTCGCAGTCGTGAACCATATACTAGATGCGTCCCCCCTACTCATCCAGGCCCTCATAACCAATAACTTCTCCCCTAACTCCTGAGCTTTGTCCTTGGTTAAGTTACCCCACTTGATCTTAGGTTGCATGCACCTCGCCCTCTTCCTCCTACTCCTCTTGATCTTCAGGTCCATAACTAGGAGCCTATGTAGGATCGTGAGGTGCTCGCTTGGGATGACCTTGCAGCCAGTGCACATACCTTTATCGTATTTCCTACAGAGAAGATAATTAATCTGAGTCTTGCCCGTTGAATTCTGGAAAGTGACCAGGTGCTCTTCCATCTTCGAAAAACTCGAGTTGGCTATAACTAAATCAAAAGCTCTAGCAAAATCCAACAATGAATTACGTCCCTCATTCCTATCCCCAAAACCGAACCCGCCAAACACAAAAAAATATTTTTCAAAAATAAAATTTCATTCACCAATCAAACGTAGGAAAATAAGTAATAATATCACTCATTTTCCGGCAAAATATTTTTCCAAGAAGACAAAAGGGTCCTTCCGCAGAATTATTGTGACTGAGACTTGAGTTAGTAACATCACAGTTGTAATTATGATCAAATAGCTGCCTGGTTGTCCTTTGAGACCGACTATTATGTGTGGAAACACGTGTGTTATATAAATTGGATAATCTCTAAACAGGTATTTATGTTTACTATATTTTTGTCACAAGTACTGATAGCATCAAATTGAACAAGAAATAAAATGAAAAAAACATCTCATTTCATATTTGTAAAAATGGATCAGGTTGGTCCATTACTATATGTGAAAATGAACGTGAAAACAAATTACGTCGACGCTCATAATAAATATTCATGTTTGGTTGTTGGTAGCCTGTGTATTGTAAACAGAAACAGAAACATAGCTATTCAAAGTCGGAGATTTTCAAATAATAATGAACAGAAGTAAAAGTAGTTTGAGAATGAATAATTTCCTTAATACCAAACACACTCCTAATATTTGTCTTCTGAATATTTGAACTCAATAAATGATCTTATAAATCAGAAGCAGAAGTTAATGGATCTTAAAGTACTAACTTCTGTAAATAAAAAAGTACTTTCTTGCCGTGTGCAATAAAATTGGGATTCCAAAGTAGTAAGTAATATTTTTTACCTGAAATAATGCACGCGTGTATTGTTCATTTTTTTTATGCTCCCTCTTACTCAATTATTACTGAAAAAAATCTTAGTTGAAACTGTTTCCCCATATAGACTCAAACTGGTCCCACAAACGCAGTTCTTAAATAAATTACAGTAAACTCACATTCATAAATTATAATTAGTCACGTAACGATACATGCATGTCCAGGGTACAGTGTTGTTTTTTATAAATGTAAGTTTAAAGCTACATATAACAGAGCAGTATCTAATCGAGTAATAGAAATTTTAATTACTAGACTAATCTCAAGAACCATATAATTTTCCTTTTGCCCTTAAAGGCACAGTCCAGGGTTGCAATTTAATAATTTATATTTTAATGCCCCAAATTCAAGTACCAGTAACTATCTTAGCATTGTTGTCCAATCAGATATTTTCAATTCATTTTGTCAATTCTTAACTACTATTTAATATAATAATAATAATTTATTTCAACTTTGTTGTTTCTGGATAACATACTAGTAAGGATTTTGAACAATAGCCATAAGATTTGACGGTTTTGCTGCTTAAAACGCGGTGAAGCGTTAATCCTATCTATATCTATACTATTTTAAAAGCACGAAAATTCTTAGGGAATCGTTGTTCGTTTTTTTTACTATTAAAAAATTAACTTTACACTATATATATATATATGCAATAAGATTGTATTTTTCAAAATACATTCTCTGAAATGGGTTTTTGTAAAGAAGTAGTATACACAACACAAAATTACGATAAAGATAGACAAAGACGTAAAAAATATCGAAAACCGATATATATATATATATATATTAAAAGCACGAATGCCTTTAGGAAAATATGATTCGTCTTTTTTACCCTTAAAAAATCGACTTTACACTAGATAAAATTATAATTTAAGTTGCCTTCCTAATATTTAGGAATAAGCATTCAATTACCATTTATGCTAATTTTCCTAATGTTAGAACTTTAAAATCAACTGAAATTTTATTGGTTAACCTTTCCTTATTAGATTGTATTACAATTTTATTTGCAATAGGAAAACGTTATTTTAATACACTAATTTGTATTTCAAAAGGAAAAACAATACTAGCTTTTCACCACGTCTAATCTCCATATCATTTGTAGGACTTCAAATTAAAACGCTACAAAAAGAGAAGATTAATCAAGTACACTACTAAATTGATTAATTTGTATAATACATAATAACTTACATATTTATTATCTATCTATATTAAAAGCACGAAGACCCTTAATGAAATATGTTTCATCTTTTTTTACCATTTAAAATTAAACTTCACATTAGACAAAATCATAATTTAGATATTATCGTAATATATAGTACTTTGAAATCAACTAATTTGGTCATAAAATCTTTCTTGTGTTGAATTATGTAGGAAGTCCTAATATTTAAGAGCTCGATGCACTAAACTCCCCATATGTGCGGGGTCCGGACCAGAAAAATCTATTATCTTTTACTTATATTGTTTGGGAGAAATAACAATATTACATTGTCTTTTGCTTATATTTATTTACATCAATTTCTATATAAGACATTATTTGAACTTATAATTCTAAGGGGAGAATACTATATATTCTTACTATTAAATTAAAGGGAAATTTTCGTTCCTATACCATATAGGAAACTATATTACTAAATATGTTCATGGTTTGGAAATTACCCGCCCTGTTAATAATTTTCTACAAAAAAAATATAATTCATTAAATACAGAATCTTAGTAGTTGCAGTCTTCCTATTTAGGCGCGCTAAAATTAAGGAAGTAAATATTCTTCCAGATATTTCATTAAATAATGAATCATTGTAGCATTAGAATTCCTTATTTAGACACGCTAATATTGGGGAATTAAAGATTTTTTCAGATATTTTCAAACGCAAATCACGCTGTACTAATTTTCGACTCTTTCTATTCAAATTGTACGACTCTGTTTGTGCGACATACTCTGTTTCGACATTTTTTTTATCATTTCACAAATCAAAAACGACTAAAACTTCTACAAAAAAACGTAATTATGTCAAAAATTCCAATTAAGCTACAATCGAATGGGAATTGGGATATTAAAATTCAATGAACCCAGTTTGTAGATATTTTGTAGATAAATTGTAGATTATTTATATTCTGATTGTAGATGCTTTATTTTCTGTTTTCACAAATCAAAAAAGACTAAAACTTCTACAAAAAACGCAATTATGACGAAAATCCCAATTATGCTACAATTGAATGGGAATTGGGATATTAAAATTCAATGTACCCAGTTTGTAGATATTTTGTAGATAAATTATAGATTATTTGTATTCTAATTGTAGATGTTTTATTTTCTGTTTTCACAAATCAAAAACAACTAAAACTTCTACAAAATCTTCTGTAAAAACGCAATTATGTTGAAAACCCCAATTATGCTATAATTGAATGGGAATTGGGATACTAAAATTCAATGTACCCAGTTTGTAGATATTTTGTAGATAAATTGTAGATTATTTGTATTCTGATTGTAGATGATTTGTTTTCTGTTTTCACAAATCAGAAACGACTAAAACTTCTACAAAATCTTCTGCAAAAAACGCAATTATGTTGAAAACCCCAATTATGCTACAATTGAATGGGAATTGGGATACTAAAATTCAATGTACCCAGTTTGTAGATATTTTGTAGATAAATTGTAGATTATTTGTATTCTGATTGTAGATGCTTTGTTTTCTATTTTCACAAATCAAAAACGACTAAAACTTCTATAAAATCTTCTGCAAAAAACGCAATTATGTTGAAAATCCTAATTATGCTACAATTGAATGGGAATTGGGATACTAAAATTCAATGTATCCAGTTTGTTGATATTTTGTAGATAAATTATAGATTATTTGTATTCTGATTGTAGATGCTTTGTTTTCTATTTTCACAAATCAAAAACGACTAAAACTTCTACAAAATCTTCTGAAAAAATGCAATTATGTCGAAAATCCCAATTATGCTACAATTGAAATGGGAATTGGGACGCGGAGAAAGACTATGCCTCTTATCTTCACTTGCATGAGCAGCTTTTCCATTCTTTTCCTGTGAATGTGGTGATAATACACCCAAATCTTCACTTCCCTTGACTTGTCACACAACCAATTTTCGGGAGAACTTCCTGATTGTTGGATGAATATGAGTAATTTAGTTGTTCTTAATCTAACCTATAACAATTTCTGTGGAAAACTTCCACAATCATTAGGTTCCTTGGAAAGTTTGAAGGCATTATACTTACGCCAGAACAATTTTAGCGGGATGTTGCCTTCTTTCTCACAATGTCAATTATTGCAAATCTTGGATCTTGGAGGGAATAAGTTGACAGCTTCAATGGTGGCATACCAACAGGAAGAATCCCAACAGGAAAAATCCCATTGATTTAGAAGGGATATACAGACCATTTAATGTAGAGTTAATACACAAATGGTATATAATTGCTAATTAGGTATACTAAACGTAGTTATATCAAACCTTAAACATTGAGGGTAATATAATTTCCTATATGGTATAGGAATGTAAAAATTCCTAAATTAAAATGTATGTACTTAATTAACTATTTTTCTAATAATTAAATATAATTTTTAAATATTATGCGAAAACATCGATGAAGAGAAAAAGATGTTATTCGAGTAAGAAGGAGTTTAAAAAAATATCTCTATTTTCTATATCACTGTAAAGTCACAAATTCCGGTTTTGACAATATTATTTTGAATTAAGGAGTAATCAAAATATCAAGGTATATTTTCTTCTACTTCTAATGATAAATTCAAATAAAATTACTATATTGTCAATTCAAACGAGAGAAATGAGTTTGAATATAATGATGTCACGACCCGAATTTCCCACCGTTAGGACCGTGATGACACATAACATTGAGCCCGCTAGGCAAGCCAACATTCCTGATTAACTACCTTATTTCTTTATCTTTAACAGTTTTACCTAATCACAGAATATAAAATACGAGATAATATGATTAATCAGCTTGATATGATACTAATACGAAATCCAGAACCAAAGTACTCCCAGAAGAAGTGTCACAATCTCACGGACTGTCTATGAATACTAAAAATAGGAGTCTGAACAAAATATAAATACACATCTATCTCAGAAGTAAATAAGAACAAAATAGAAATGAAACAGGAGGGGATGCCAAGGCCTGCGGACGTATGCAAAACTACCTCAGAGTCTCCGCTGGACTGAAGGCGGCAACCCTGATCTACGGTCCGAAGAGTCCAGTACCGGGATCTGTACAAAAGTACAGAGTGTAGCCTCAGTACAACCGACCCCATGTACTGAATAAGTGCCGAGTCTAACCTCGGCGAAGAAATGACGAGGCTAGGACACGACAACCAAATCAACCTGTGCAGTTTAATAGTATACGGAGAAAATAATAACAACGAGGAATAAGCAGCTAAGCATAAAGGAAAGGGAAATATGGTGAGGGGAGGAAATGTCAAATATTGGAAATAACGAGATAAAACACAAATTAGATATCAATTTAAGCAACAAAAACAGTAACACAAAAGCAAGTGCACGGCATCACCCTTCGTGCTTTTACTCTTGTCCTCACCATCAGAATCAATATATTCAGCACGACATCACCCTTCGTGCTTTTACCTCACATAATCATGGCACGACATTATCCTTCGTGCATTATCACTCATATCATGGCAAGGCATCACCCTTCCTGCTTTTACAATCACAATATCTGTCACACCCCTTTTCTACCCCCCAAAAGATGTATGTGTTATATGGATTGTGTATTGAAGAGTTTTTTCAATTGAAGTGACAAATTTGAGTAGGGATTATTTTATTTACAGATTCGCCACTTGGAATTAATTTTTTCGGTGTTCCAAGTCACCTTTTAATTGAATCCCTAGTCAAAGGAAGGTTTGACTCTATTTTATCGATCCGCAATAATAAAGTTCGGGTAAGGAATTCTGTTGACCGTGGAGAAGGTGTGAGGCATTCCTCGAGTCCCGTGGTTCTAGCACGGTCGCTTTATTGACTAAAATTGGCTTGAGTTAATTTTGGATAAACTATGCTTTATTTGATTTTCATGTTTTGCCTAGGTCCGCCTTTTTTGTTGATGACTTCGTTGATCTCAAACTAGGACGAGTATCCCCGATCCTAGCTTGCACTAACCAAGACGAGTATCCCCGACCTTGGTTCGTGTGTCACACCTAAAGTGGAGCCTACTTGAAATTAGTTAAATACAACTTTTATTTATTTGAAAGAATTTGAACAAGATGTGCCCTTACGACTTTGCCATTTTCATGTCTATTCCAAAGCGAGTCTTCCCGACATCGGTTAAGACAAAATTAATTATTGAAAAGGTTAGTTCACCCTTATTGTGAAAATATAAACTTCTTTGTAACTTGAAAATAATGGGTCCACACATGGATAATTAAAGGAGGTTGAATTAGCTTATAATCTTATTCTTATTATTGCGCTATTAATTATATTGATGAAACTAATATAAACTAAATATTTTAAAAGAATTGTTTACACCTAAAATTTGCCTAATGCTTGATTATTTTTTATTTATTTTATTTTTGTTTTTAAAAAAAAAAAATCTTTTATTTGCGAAAAGAGCAAGGAAAAATACTATTTATGATTAATCTCAGGACGATAGCTTCGTACCTCTATTGAGAATTAAATTGTTTGTCGTGGAAATAAAAAGGGGCAACTTATTTTATTGTTATTTGGAGCTGTTGGATTTAGTTAATTGGTCCATATTGGTTTAGACCCATAACCTCTTTCAATATGTCTTGTTAATGTCTAACTAGAATTAGGCCCAACTTATTTATTAACAAAAGACATATTGCTAAATAGTACACTACACATTAAACTAAAATCACATGCTACAAGCAAATGAAAAGTAATAAAATATTTAAAACAAACAAACCAAAAATACACAAACCAAGAATGACAAAATATTTTGCCTAATGAGAAATAGAATGAAGCAAGAGTATTATTGAAATACTTAAGAAATGGACAACAACAATTTTTCTAATACACTTGAGCATTAACCATGAACAGAAATATTACATTAATACTAATAAAAATTAAACTCCTAACATACCTCAAAAACATATAATTTCATTCTACTTAAAGATTTTCTTTTCTAAAAAAAACTAATGCAAACCTTTATTACATATTTTGATATTCTAAAATGCAATCACAAAAGAAAGCTTAGATAAGTTCTCATGATTTAAGTTTCCATTAAAAGAACTAAACTTAGAGGGAGGAAAGTAGACACCATATGTTGTTACCCACATATGAGCATGCACATAGGAATAAAATGGACCATCATTCATAAACAGAGACAAAAAAGTATAAAAATAGCATATAGCTTGGATTAGTACTTGAACTTCATCACTCCAAGAGCGTTCAAAGAACTACATGGTTAATGAGAATTACCTAGATTGCAGAAGATTCAGACAACAACAGATTTACAGCTTTTGAACTCAGCGAGCTTGAGTAACAACAGCAACAAACAGACCCGACAACCCAGAAATCGAACTCCAAAGTTTTAAAAAAAGTGTTTGGAAGACCAAGCAAGAAACTCATAAACTAACTTTGCAACTTTGGAAAAGAAGAATCCCAGACTAGCTTCGGGAGATTAAGTGTTTTTTATAAGGTTTTACACTTGAAAAAGACTCAAAAGCTCTCAACTTTCCTGCTCAAGGATATTCATATCTTCTCCTTAGTTGTGTTCCTTTTTCCCTTTTTAAAGATCCTGAAAGAACCTCTGTTAAGTAGGAGGTGAAAAGAACTTTTTGGACAGATTTTTTGTTTTGAAATTTATCCAAAAAGACTGATATTTATTTACCAAAACCTGCCCAAAGGACTGTCCAAATAGGAGAAAGGACAGTCCTTTTTTTCACAAAATTTACACACAAAGTATAGTAGTTGCATTTCTAGCATACTTCAAATAGTGAAAACAAACTATCCTACACTTTAATCTCATAATTCTACTTCCTACTCCTCACTTTACCAATATCAATAGCATCCCCTACTGATTTTGAACAAATCACCAAATAGATAATTGATTTGAACTACAAACAAACTGAAAAAACAGAACTAGAACCTCTAGATTTCAGCAACTTAACATATAACTAACTAGGACAATAGCTTAAGCAAATGAGCAACTAATTGACAAATGATTCTGCCGGAAAGCTGAAACTTAGTCGATTAGCATAGGTCGTTTCAGCGCTTTGTTAGCGAAGTCTAGAAAACTTAAAGTTCCTAATTTTGGTTCTAGGGGTTTTGAGGTGTGATTATGAGCTTTAGCATTGTTTTGGGTGTTTCAAAGGCTCGAGCGAGTCCATATTACGATTTGGGACTTATTGGTATATTTGGACGGGGGATCGGGTGGCCCAGGTGCCTCCCGAACACCACACGAGGCCAAAAACCAGCTGAAATAGTTGCTGGTGCACCTGTTCTGGTGTGACCGCAGGTGCCGTTGCCCAGTCGCAGGTACGGGACCGCTCCTGCGGTTCCATCCTCGCAGGTGCAACCCCCAGTGGTCAGGCCATTTCTCGCAGGTGCGAACAAAACTCTGCAGGAGCGGAGCCGCAGGTGCGGTCTCCACTCCGCAGGTGCGGGCCCAGGCTTCCTAGTCCATTTCCGCAGGTGCGGTCCTCGAGCCGCAGGTGCGGAAACACTGTTCAGACAATGTGTTTTTATACACGAGAATTAACTCATTTCCCTTATCTTCTTCTTCTTCCTTTGGGTGATTTCAACTATTTTAGAGGGGCAAACGACCCGATTATTGAAGGTAAGTAAATTCTACTCTAATATTAGTTTCATGCATGGAATACTAGCTTAATTAACTACCTAAATTAGTGGAAATTCAAGAATGGGGTAGTAACCTAGGGTTTTCGATAATTTGAGAATTTACCCGTGAATTAGCTATGAAATCAAGTAGAAATCGTATATTAATGATCTTTAGGCTATGGGTGAGTGTTTCCTTCGAGAATTTTTAGAATCCGAGCATGTGGGCCCAGGGTTGGATTTTAGAATTTCTTCAAGAATGGGAAATTTACTAAATGAGTAGGAGAAATTTCCATATTTTGAGTATAAATTAATGAATTTGTATAACATTTGGCTAGTTTCGAGTCCTCAGGTGTAGAGTTTGGAGTTTCGGGCGCGTTCTTGGTCCGGGGAGTAGGTTCGACACGAGGTGACTCTCCTTTCTAACTTTGTAAGGGGGAATTGTCCCCATAGGTGATCATAAACAATTGCATGTCCTTATTTGCGGGGTCTATGCACGCATGAAGTGACAAGAGTCCATGCGTAGCTACTACTATGTTATGTTGGGTAGTTCTAGGACTCACGAGCATGCTTATATGTGCCTTACATGTACTCCTAAAATGTTTCTGAATTCCTTATTATCCTTAATTTGGCATGAGAATATTAGGAAGTTGTGGTCCATGATGTATTGCTTAGGTTCTTGCCTTAAAGAATAAATCTTTGATAATTCCCTAAAAATTGATAATTTTATGTATGTATGTGGCACCGCGTCACATGTATGATTCGTGAGAGGAATAGCCCTACTATTATGTCAACTGCGTCGCATGCTCGATTCGCGAGCGGGGTAATAGATGCATCTATGGTTCGAGCCGTTCGACCCTCGGCAGTGCACATTTATTTTTTGGCGACGTTTAGGCCGTACGTGTCCGGCCTATTATGTGCTGTATGATTCACTGGGAATTTGTTGTAATTGTACAAACTGGTTCATGTTAATAAGGGAATTTAGTACATTATGTGCTAGTGAAATTTGACATGCAAAGGTAAATACAACCATACTTGATGATTTATCTCCTTGTGACTTCTACGACTGTTATGCCTGCCTAGTTCCTATTAAATTATGTTATTTAGAAATGTTGACCCTAGTAAGTATCACGTCTACCTCTCATCACTACCTCTTCGAGGTTAGGAGGGATACTCACTAGGTACATATTTGTTTATGTAATCATGCTGCACTTGTGTACTTAATTGTACAGGTTCTGAGGCTGGTGCATCTGGTTATCAGACTGGATCTCGATTCTGAACTCAGTTGGAGCCTACTTCACGGTGATCTGCTTCTCCTGACGATCCTCGACGGCACCTTGAAGTTTTCTTTTTCTTATTTCCTGTCTATTCCTTTCAGACAGTGGGATTGTATATTATGTTTTGTATATTCTGTTAGTATGCTCGTAGGACTTGTGACACTAGTTCCTGGCACACACGTAGTTGTTATTTTAGTTTACGGGTCTGTATATATACATTTTGGCTCATTCCTCATCATGACTGTATTGATTAAGACTGACTAATTATCCTTGTCAAATCATGTTTTAACTTTTAAAAATCTAGTATATTTTAAACTATTAAGAAGGAACCTTTAGTAAATTAAGAGTCGGCTTGCCTGACCTCGCTGTTGGGAGCCATCACGACCTCAGTAAGGATTTTGGGTCATGACAACATGGTATCAGAGCACTAGGTTCACGTAGGTCTCACAAGTCACGGGCAAACTTAGTAGAGTCTTGCGGATCGGTATGGAGACGTCTGTACTTATCTTCGGGAGGCTATAGGGTGTTAGGAAAACCTCTCCTTATTTTTATTCTATCGTGCAGTCGATAGTTTACTAAATTTCGTTCTTCTATTTTCTCACAAATGGTGAGGACGCGTACATCCGATGTTCCAGATTCGGGAGGGGCCGCTACCCCCGTTGTTCGCGGCCGTGGCAGAGGCCGGGGGAGGGCACCAACACGAGGTAGGGGATGAGGGAGTCCCCGAGCTATTCCAGTCATACCACCATAGGACCCCACTATAGAGGAGCAGGGTGAGGTGCCCCGAGCAGGTCCTGCTCCAGTAGACTTTATGATGACGCTAGGATTCCAGGAGATCATGGGCCATCTGATGCGATTCATGGACACTATGTCCCAGGCTGGTTTATTTCCAGCGGCTCCTGCCATATCTCAGGCAGGAGGGGGAGCCCAGACCCCTGCTTCCCAGGCTACAGGCCAGACAACAGCACTTCATCATACCCCGGGTACACTGCTCGTGAGTGGAGCCTAGCCAGTAGCAGCAGCGCCTGAGATCAGACCAGCTGCGGACGTTGATCCGCATAAGTTACTGGATAGATGGACCCGATTTCACCCTCCTATCTTCGAGGGTGAGAAGGGCGAGGATGCCCAGGACTTTATTGATAGGTGCAGGGACAGACTGCACAACATGAGGATACTGGAGTCTCATGGAGTGGACTTCACTACTTTCCAGCTTGAGGGCAGGGCCCGCAGATGGTGGCAGTCCTACATCCTAGGTAGACCAGTAGGTTCCCCTACCATCACTTGGGAGCAGTTCAGTCAGCTGTACCTGGACAGGTATATTCCACCCTCCGAGAGCGAAGAGCTGCGATATCAGTTTGAGAAGCTGGAGCAGGGGCAGATGTCTGTGACAGATTACGAGGCCAAGTTTTCTGAGTTTTCCCGTCATGCCCTTATGATATTGCCTACTGATGCTGAGAGAGTGCGAAGATTTGTAGAAAGGCTGCATTCAGGTATTAGGTCCAACATAGCCCGAGAGGTGGAGATGGGAACTCTCTATCAGCTTGTGGTCGAGATAGCTCGCCGGATTGAGGGTTATTGTTCGAGAGGCAGAGAGCAGGGTCAACAGGATAAGAGGGCTAGATTTTCAAGAGATTTCAGAGGTGCCCCAGCCAGGGGTAGAGGTCAGTTCGGTAGAGGCCAGTCTAGCAGGCCTCCATATTCAGCTCCTCCGCCACCTCCCCGTGGTGCTCCAGTGAGGCCCTATTTCAGCGCCATGCCAGAGAGTTCCTACCGCCCACCAGCCATTCAGAGTTCCTCAAATGGGTATTCCGGTCATCAGGGGTCTTCTATTCCTTACTTCAGTGCCATGCCGGAGAGTTCTCCCCGTCCCCTAGCTGTCCAGGGTCCTTCTTCAGGGCAGCAGGCCATGCCACCAGCCATATGTTATGAGTGTGGGGACCCGGGCCATATGAGGAGGACTTGTCCCAGGCTTAGGGGCAAGGCCATTCAACATAACTATCAGCCTACATTTCCAGCACAGGCGGTTCGTCCACCCAGAGGTGGAGGGCAGACTGGTAGAGGTCGTCCCAGAGGTGGAGGCCAGGCAGGGGGAGCTCTGCCAGCCCCTATTCATGCCAGCGGAGGTCAGCCAGCTCCTGTTCATTCTACAGGGCTTAGTCTTCCGGTGCTTCAGCTAGATTCTATGCTATCCCGGCCAGATCAGATGCAGTGGCCTCAGACGCCGTGATCACATGTATTATTACAGTATGTGGTAGAGAGGAATCCGTGTTATTTGATCCAGGATCCACTTATTCCTATGTTTCAGTCTTATTTGCTCATTTTTTGGATGTCCCTCGTGAGTCCTTGGGTTCTCCTATTTATGTGTCCACTCCCGTGGGTGATTCTGTGGTTGTAGAGCGGATTTGTTGGTCCTGTGTGATTTCGTTTTGTGGATTCGAGACTCGAGCGGATCTCTTATTGCTCCACATGGTTGATTTCGAGATTATTTTGGGCATGAATGGCTATCTCCCTATCATGCTATGCTAGTTTTCCATGCCACGACAGTTACTTTAGCCATGCCCGAGTCGCCTAGGCTGGAGCAGAGAGGTTCCTGAGTTAGTACATCCAACCGAGTTATTTCATTCTTGAAGGCTCGACATATGGTCGAGAAGGGTTGTCTGGCCTATTTTTCTTATGTGCGGGACACCACCGCCGAGTCTCCGACGGTATTCAGTGCCAGTGGTTCGAGGGTTTGCTGATGTATTTCCTTTTCCGGGCATGCCTCCGGATCGTGATATTGATTTCTTCATTGACTTAGCTTCAGGCACCCAGCCTATATCTATTCCTCCATACCGTATGGCTCCGAAAGAGTTGAAGGAGCAGTTTGAGGAGTTGTTAGCTAAGGGGTTCATCAGGCCGAGTGTATCTCCGTGGGGTGCTCCAGTTCTATTTGTAAAGAAGAAGGATAGGTCTATGCGAATGTGTATTGATTACCGCCAGCTGAACAAGGTCACCATTAAGAACAAGTATCCTTTTCCGCATATCGATGATTTGTTTGACCAATTCCAGGGTGCTCGTGTGTTTTCTAAGACTGATTTGAGATCGGGGTATCATCAGTTGAGGATTCGGGTTTCAGATGTTCCGAAGACTGCTTTTTGTACGAGATATGGCCATTATGAGTTCCTGATGATGTCCTTTCGTTTGACTAATGTTCCAGCGGCATTCATAGACTTGATGAATAGGGTGTTCAGGCCGTATATTGATTCCTTTGTCATTGTCTTCATTGATGACATTTTGATTTACTCACGTAGTCTGGGGGAGCACGAGCATCATTTGAAAGTTGTGCTCTAGACTTTGCGAGAACAAAAGCTATATGCTAAGTTCTCCAAGTGTGAGTTCTGGTTGGATTCCGTGGCATTCTTGGGGCATGTGGTATCCGGAGAGGGTATCAAGGTCGATCCTCAGAAGTTTGAGGCGGTTCAGAGTTGGTCGCGTCCTACTTTAGCTACAGAGATCAGGAGCTTCTTAGGCCTAGCAGGCTATTATCACCGGTTTGTGGAGGGGTTCTCTTCTGTTGCAGCTCCATTGACTAGATTGACTCAGAAGAATGCCCCATTTTGATGGTCTAACGAGTGTGAGGCGATCTTTTAGAAGCTCAAGACAACATTGACCTCAACACCAGTTCTAGTATTGCCTTCCGGTTCTGGTATGTACACGGTATTTTGCGACGGTTCACGCGTTGGTTTGGGGTATGTATTGATGAAGGAGGGGAGAGTTATTGCTTATGCTTTGCTCCAACTGAAGTTTCATGAGAAGAATTACCCTGTGCACGATTTGGAGTTGGCGGCGATTGTTCATGCTCTTAAGATTTGGAGGCACTACTTGTATGGAGTGTCCGGTGAGGTTTATACAGACCACCATAGCTTGCAGCACTTGTTCAATTAGAAGGATCTTAATTTGAGCAGCGCAGATGGCTTGAGTTGTTGAAGGATTATGATATCACCATTCTTTATCACCCGGGCAAGGCAAATGTGGTAGCAGATGCTTTGAGCAGGAAGGCGGAGAGTATGGGTAGCTTGGCTTATATTGCAGTAGAGGAGAGACCTCTAGCCTTGGACATTCAGTCCTTGGCTAATCGCCTGGTGAGATTAGACCTTTCATAGCCACGTCGAGTTCTTGCACAAGCGGTTGCTCAGTCTTCGTTATTGGAGGAGATTAAGGCTCGGCAATATGATGATCCGTGTTTGGCTGAGCTACGAGAGACAGTGGTTCAGGGCAGGGCCAAGGAGATTATTATTGGAGAGGATGGTGTTCTGAGACTTCAGGGCCGCTTATGTGTTCCTAAGGTTGATGGCCTGAGGAAGAGGATTCTAGAGGAGGCACACAGTTCTCGGTATTCTGTTCATCCGGGTGCTACGAAGATGTATCG
Source organism: Nicotiana knightiana (assembly GCA_005239525.1). NCBI lineage: Eukaryota > Viridiplantae > Streptophyta > Magnoliopsida > Solanales > Solanaceae > Nicotiana > Nicotiana knightiana. Next base: position 27,466 of record ML394508.1, read on the forward strand.
TGATTTGAAGCAGCATTACTAGTGGAGGCGAATGAAGAAGTACATTGTGGAGTATGTGGCTAGGTGTCTTAATTGCCAGCAGGTGAAGTATGAGCACTAGAGGCCAGGAGGCCTACTTTAGCAGATGCCCATTCCTGAGTGGAAATGGGAGCGCATCACTATGGACTTCGTGGTTGGATTGCCTCGGACTTTGCGGAAGGTTGACGCGGTTTGGGTCATTATGGATAGATTGACCAAATCGGCGCATTTCATTCCAGTAGCTACTACTTATACTTCTGAGAGGTTGGCCCAGATCTACATTCGGGAGATAGTCCGGTTGCATGGTGTGCCAGTGTCCATTATATCAGATCGAGGTCCTCAGTTCACCTCGCACTTCTGGAGAGCATTACATAGTGATATGGGTACCCAGATAGACCTCAGCACAACATTTCATCCTCAGAATGATGGTCAGTCGGAGCGTACAGTTCAGATATTGGAGGACATGCTCAGGGCATGTGTGATTGACTTCTGAGGTCAGTGGAACCAGTTCTTGCCTTTAGCCGAGTTTTCTTACAATAATAGTTATCAGTCAAGCATCGAGATGGCCCCATTTGAGGCTTTGTATGGTCGACGATATCGTTCTCCTATCGGGTGGTTTGAGCCTGACGAGGCTAAGTTATATGGCACCGATCTGGTGAGGGATGCTTTGGAGAAAGTGAAGTTGATTCAGGAGAGGCTCCACACAACTTAGTCCAGATAGAAGAGTTACACGGATCAGAGGGCGCGTGATGTATCACTTATGGAGGGAGATAGGGTCATGTTGAAAGTCTCGCCTATGAAGGGTATTATGAGGTTTGGGAAGAAGGGCAAGCTCAGCTCGAGGTTTGTAGGTCCCTTCGAAGTGTTGAGGCGAGTTGGGGAGGTAGCTTACGAGCTGGCCTTACCTCCCAGTTTATCAGGAGTTCATCCAGTTTTTCATGTATCCATGCTCCGGAAGTACCACGCCGATTTCTCTCACGTGGTTGATTTCAGCACTATTCAGTTGGATGAGAGGTTGGGCTACGAGGAGGAGCCAACTGCTATTATTGATAGACAGGACCGCCAGTTGAGGTCCAAGAAATTTTCTGCTGTAAAGGTCCAGTGGAAGGGCCAACCAGCTGAGGAGGCGACCTGGGAGTCCGAGGAGGACATGCAGAGTAGATATCCACACTTATTCAGCACTCCAGGTATGATTCTATACCCGTTTGAGGACGCACGTTTGTTTAAGAGGTGGAGAATGTAACGACCCGACCGTTCGTTTTGCGTTATCGGACCCCGTTCCCCTAAATGAAACTTCCCATAGCGTCTTATTATGATTTATGACTTGCGGAGACTGGTGGTCCGGGATTCGGAGGTGTTTAGTGTGCTATATGAACATTTGGTTCCTTAAGGTTGGCCTTTAAGGCCAAGTTTGAATTCGGTCAACATTTTTAGTAAACGACCTCGGAATCGAGTTTCGACAATTGCGCTAGCTTCGTATGATGATTCCGAACCTGGGGGTATGTTCGGAATGGGTTTCTGATGACCCGGGAGCATTTCGGCGCCCAATATTGAAATAAGAGTTCCTTAAGTTCTTATTATGGTTTGGGACGTGTTTTTGCGATATCGAGGTCCGAACGGAATTCCAATACCGGGAATAGTTCCGTTATGTTATTTATGACTTGCTTGCAAAATTTGGTGTCATTCCGAGTAGTATAGGTCATTTCGGCGCGTTGTTAGCAATGTCTAGAAAACTTAAAGTTCCTAAGTTTGGTTCTAGGGGTTTTGAGGTGTGATTTTGAGCTTTAGCGTTGTTTTGGGTGTTTCGAAGGCTCGAGCGAGTCCGTATTATGAATTGGGACTTGTTGGTATATTTGGACGGGAGCTCGGGTGGGCCCAGGTGCCTCCCGAACACCACACGAGGCCAAAAACCAGCTGAAATAGTTGCTGGTGCACCTGTTTTGGTGTGACCGCAGGTGCGGTTGCCCAGCCGAAGGTGCGACCCCCAGTGGTCAGGCCATTTCTCGCAGGTGCGGAAAAAAATCCGCAGGAGTGGAGCCGCAGGTGCGGTCTCCACTCTGCAGGTGCGGGCCTAGGCTTCCTAGTCAATTTCCGTAGGTGCGAGCCTTTGCTCCTAGGTGTGGTCTTCGAGCTGCAGGTGCGGAAATGCTGTTCGGACAGTGTGTTTTTATACACGGGAATTAACTCATTTCCCTTATCTTCTTCTTCTTCCTTGGGGCGATTTCCACCATTTTAGAGGGGCAAACGACCTGATTATTGAAGTTAAGTAAATTTTACTCTAATATTAGTTTCATGCATGGAATACTAGCTTAATTAACTACCTAAATTAGTGGAAATTCAAGAATGGGGTAGTAACCTAGGGTTTTCGATAATTTGAGAATTTACCCGTGAATTAGCTATGAAATCAAGTAGAAATCGTATATTAATGATCTTTAGGCTATGGGTGAGTGTTTCCTTCGAGAATTTTTGGAATCCGAGCATGTGGGCCCGGGGGTTGGATTTTAGAATTTCTTCAAGAATGGGAAATTTACTAAATGAGTAGGAGAAATTTCCATATTTTGAGTATAAATTAATGAATTTGTATAACATTTGGCTAGTTTCGAGTCCTCAGGTGTAGAGTTTGGAGTTTCGGGGGCGTTCTTGGTCCGGGGAGTAGGTTCGACACGAGGTGAGTCTCCTTTCTAACCTTGTAAGGGGGAATTGTCCCCATAGGTGATTATAAACAATTGCATGTCCTTATTTGCGGGGGCTACGCACGCACGAAGTGATGAGAGTCCGTGCGTAGCTACTACTATGTTATGTTGGATAGTTCTAGGACTCACGAGCATGCTTATACGTACATTACATGTACTCCTAAAACGTATCTTGAATTGCTTATTATCCTTAATTTGGCATGAGAATATTAGGAAGTTGTGTTCCATGATGTATTGCTTAGGTTCTTGCCTTAAAGAATAAATCTATGATAATTCCCTAAAAATTAATAATTTTATGTATGTATGCGGCACCGCGTCACATGTATGATTCGTGAGCGGAATAGCCCTACTGTTATGTCAACCGCGTCGCATGTTTGATTCGCGAGCGGGGTAATAGATGCATCTATGGTTCGAGCCCTTCGACCCTCGGCAGTGCACATTTATTTTTTTGTGACGTTTCAGCCGTACATGTCCGGCCTATTATGTGCTGTATGATTCACTGAGAATTTGTTGTAATTGTACAAACTGGTTCATGTTAATAAGGGAATTTAGTACATTATGTGCTAGTGAAATTTGACATGCAAAGGTAAATACAACCATACTTGATGGTTTATCTCCTTGTGATTTCTACGACTGTTATGCCTGCCTAGTTCCTATTAAATCATGTTATTTAGAAATGTTGACCCTAGTAAGTATGACGTCTACCTCTCGTCACTACCTCTTCGAGGTTAGGCGAGATACTCACTGGGTACATATTTGTTTATGTACTCATGCTGCACTTCTATACTTAATTGTACATGTTCCGAGGCTAGTGCATCTGGTTATCAGACCGGATCTCGATTCTGAACTCAGCTGGACCCGACTTCACGGTGAGCTGCTTCTCCTGACGATCCTCAACGGCACCTTAAAGTTTTCTTTTGCTTATTTCCCGTCTATTCCTTTCAGACAGTGGGATTGTATATTATGTTTTGTATATTCTGTTAGTATGCCCGTATGACTTGTAACACTAGTTCCTGGCACACACGTAGTTGTTATTTTGGTTTACGGGTCATTATATATACATTTTAACTCATTCCTCAACATGACTGTATTGATTAAGACTGACTAATTATATTTTTCAAATCATGTTTTAACTTTTAAAAATCGAGTATATTTTAAAGTGTTTAAACTATTAAGAGGAACCTTTAGTAAATTAAGAGTCGGCTTGCCTGACCCCACTGTTGGGCACCATCACGACCTCAGTAAGGATTTTGGGCCGTGACAGCCGGAGTGGGGGGCAGATGGTTGTGGTCGGGTTTTGGAGGTAAAATTAATGGGAAAGTGTGGATCTTCTAGAGATCTACACGTCTATGTGAAGTTTGTGGGGCGGGTGGTTACATTTTCCATGAAATCAAAGAGAGGAATAAATGGGAGACTACCTAGGGTTTCGATTTCATGGAATTAGAGGGAGGTTTCGAAGGTTTGGGGCTTGGATTCGGAGAGAGGGTAATGAGATGAAGAGAACGGTGTAAGCTAGGTGGTGTTTGGAGCACGGCGGCGCCGGTGGCAAATTCCGGCGGGCGGTAGACGGCGGTGGGGAGTGTGGGCGGCAGAGGAAGAGTGGGAGTGTGGGGAGAGAGGAAAGAAAGAGAGGAAAGAAAAGAATAGGGAAAAAATGGGGAAAATTTTCGGGTACTAAGGGCTTTAAATACCTTGGATGTGGATGATTTTGGACCATTAGATCAAGAGAGGTTGGATGGCTGAGATTTGATCTCTGATTCAATAAGCAAAACACCATAGTTTCAAGGAAAAACTACGTCGTTTTGAGCTCTTTCTTGGCCAAGCACTTAATGGACCGGGCATGGCCGAATTGGGCTCAAGTTTTGGGCCAATTTTGCTCAATTTTAATTGAAATACACTAGCCCAGTTCGTTAATCCTTAATTATCTTATTTAATTCTAGAACAAATATACAAGTAGAAAGAAAAAATATTTTTGGGATATATATAATTTAAAGATGCAAACTAATATATACAAATAAAAGGTAAAAAATATTTTTGGTATTTTTAATAAAGGAATGCAAACAAATATTCACAAACACTTAAAAATCATCCAAATACTAGTTTTAAAAGCATGCAAAACTTAAGTATTTACAGCTGCCCCTCTTTGCTCGAGAACATGAAGAGTTTTCGTGCAAAAAAAAGTGAATACCATGACTAATTTTTGCTCACACATCACTACAATGAAAGCATTTTTTTTGAAAAAAGGTTACCGAACCTTGCTTCCGAGGTTGCCTACATATCCTTGGCTATAAAGGAATCAGGTCAGTGTACTTCTGGGAAAATTTGGTAGCTGGGACTACCGGACACTAGAGTTAAGCCTGTTGCTGTTTTTGCTGTTGTTGTTGTTGCTGTTTCTTGCTGCTTACAACAAAAGAAGAGGAGAACTACATATTGCTGCAAGCTAAGAGCTAAAAAATTCCTATCTATGTGTCTTCTGGAGTCAAATCTTGATTCTTGACCTGCTCACTTGTGTTGACCTTAGATTAGATCTTGATGCTCTTTGACGAAAAGACTACGACTCATTCCTGATTGCTTCATTTCCCGATCAGAATTTGGGAAGATGATATTTGAGAAGCTGGATTATTGACACATTATCAATGCTAACTCCAACTATCTTGTGATCGAAAGACTTCTTTCTTCTGATGGGAAACTGAAACTACAAGCTTTAAACGTCACATGTGCTCTACGGCGGGGCCTGAAAATCCATCAAAGACGAACAAAACGAACAAAATTTTTCTGCCCCAGTTTGGACTAGGAAAATTTTGTGAGTTATCAGAGAAAATTATAAACTATCTAATTTATTCAAAGGCACACAAAAACAGTAGAATAAACTAGCTAAAAGAGATAAAATTTTGTAACGAGGGATTGTGTACCCTACATTACCAAGAGGATAGATAACCAGGGGTTGGGACCCTTTATTGCTGAAAAGGAATTTAACCAGGGGTTGGTACCCTGTATTACTAGAAATGAATGTAATCAGGGGTTGGTACCCTGTACTACTGAAAGGAAATGTAACCAGGGGTTGACGCCCTGTATTACTAGGAAGAAAATGTAACCAGAGGCTGGTACCCTGTATTACTGGAGAAAAAGGTAACCAGGGGTTGGCACCCTGTATTACTGATAAAGTGTTGAATTCCTCTAGGCGAAATGGTTCTACCCGAGTTAATCTACGTAAAACATCCTGAGCGAAGAGTATTTCTACCCAGAACTATGAGCTGGATCCCCCTAGACGAAATGGTTCTACCCGAGTTAAGCTACGTAAAACACCCTGAGCGAAGAGTACTTCTACCCGGAACTATGAGCTGGATCCCCCGAGACGAAATGGTTCTACCTGCGTTAAGCTATGTAAAACACCTTGTGCGAAGAGTAATTCTACCCGGAACTATGAGCTGGATCCCCCTAAGCGAAATGGTTCTACCTGGGTTAAGCTACATAAAACAATCTAAGCGAAGAGTACTTCTACCCGGAACTATGAGCTGGATCCCCCTAGGCGAAATGGTTCTACCTGAGTTAAGCCACTAAACTAGGAGGTGTGAATAGTAGTGATGCATGTTAAAAATAAAAGAAAAATGGAGATTTTAAGGAGCTTACGTTTGGTGACATTCGTCCTTTAAGAACCGCAATTCTGCACTGCTTTGTTCCTTCTTCAAACAAAGAAAAATTTATGAGTTTTCAAAGTGGTGGTTGGTTTGTGGCCTTGATGCCTTATTGTGGTTTGACTTCACGGCCTCTCCGCAGCTGAAGAACTGATTTTATCAGTATGGTACCAAGGTTCTCAGATACTCTATCATGGCCTCTCTGCAGTTGAAGAACTGATTCTATCAGTATGGTACCGAGATGCTCGGCTGATCTGCATCATTTTCTGGAGACCTTGGCTTTCCAATGTTTCCCCCAACTGTTTCATACCCAGACGTTCTTGGTATTGCTACCTTTGTCTCTGAGGCAATGCAATTTTTCTTTAAAAATCAAACCTAGTTGTCTTGCACCTAGTACCAGTTTGTGTCTGCAGTGCTTATCAACTTTTCTCATGAAGAGGTCTTGCTTAGGAAACCTTTTCAGTTTCTTTGAGACACTTTGTTCGCCTTGTCAAATGAGATCACAGACGGATTCGTGCCTTCGTCAATGCCGTATATGCCCCAAATTATGCTCGATATTACGGGGAAACTGTAGCCAGTTTTGCAGCCATTTGTTTGCTTCGGTTTTGACAAAAGATTACACCGAAAAGTGACTCAAAGAAAATTATGGGTAAAAATAGAAGAATACTCGAAAGTGCAAAAGAACTGTGCTTAAACAAAAGGCATCCCTTTTGGGGAAAGTAATAGGGAGACTTATTTAGAAGTATGTGCCGAATTCAATGAATCCTGACATGCATTTTGGACTGGACGCCTGATCCGTCTAAGATGTCTAATTCTCAAAATTCGTCGCAAAGGTTCATCTTGAAACTTTCTTAGTCGTGCTCATGCCGGGGTAGCGAAGACTCTCATTCGGCTAGTAGCTCCCTTTGCGGGTTTTCACTAAGTGACATCTCTCATTTCTCTACTCACCGTCGCCCTGTGGTGCCCATTTGGGTTTTCACCAATAAGACTCTGATTTCTCTGCTCACTGTCGCCTTACAGTGCCCATTTGGGTTTTCACCGATAAGACTCTCTCATTTTTTTTTCTTTTTTTTGTTTTTTTTTGTAAATATACGACATGCGAAAGATTGCCCAATGACCCTGGCATGGGAACTTCAAATATTCTCAAAGATCGACCAGAAGTTTTTAACATGGAAAAAATGGGAAAAGAACCTTGAACTGAATTACAACTTTTGGAACCGTTTCTACAGAAAAAACCGTAAAATAAAACAAACTTTTTCCTCAGTTTTGGAGTATTGGCAATATGGATTTTTTGTTGTGATGGGACCGAACCCAGGGTAAGGCTGCCTACGTATCCTTTCGGAATCAGGTCGGACGTAGTTCAATGACTCAGAGGATTTGTTGTTTTCTTTTTTTTTTTCTTCTTTTTTTTCTTCTTTTTTTGGCTTTTACAAGTACATAGGTTCCAAAAGGTGGAAACAAAGAAGACAAATAAGGCTCAAAAGGTTAACAAAAGGGTGACACCTATTTGGAATGGAGAGTAATGATAGCCTTCGTCATCTCAATCTGAGAAAATCACGCGTGAAAGTTCCATACTGGGTATATATCAGACATAAAATCTTTTGACTGCATCTGCATTAATAGTCATATCTGGTGTCACGCCCCGAAATGGGGAGGCGTGGCTGGCACTCGGTGCCGCACTGGCCCGAGCGAACCACTCTACAACTTTTTTTTTCTTTGTGACTATCATGGGCCAGCATGGCCACAACTCGTAATGTACAACTTGTAAGTGGGCAACACTATATCAATAAACTATTGTTTATAAAACATGAATACATATGGGCCGTTAAGGCCTCTGACATACTGTACAAGCTGAACCTCTGTCTACAAAGCCTCTAAGATTTACTGACATCAAATGGGAGAGGGTACCGGCCTACCCATAAGTCTGTAGTAAAACTCTGACACGATGACTCATAGACTTGGTTGCACTTTCAATGAGTTGGAGTCTTACCGATCCTTCACTGAATGCCAATCTCGTCTACTATGAGGGCTCGTCAAACTGATTATCTATACCTGCAGGCATGAATGCAGCATCCCCAACAAAAGGACGTCAGTACGAATAATGTACCGAGTATGTAAGGCAGAACTGAAACGTAATAATAAGTCAACATTAATTAAAGACACATATGATCAACCTGTAAGTCTGGATAGCTCTGTAAATCATGAAATATTTATAATGTCATGCATATGAATAAAAATGTCATGTAATGCATAGGTCTGTACGTATATAACATCATTAAGCCTCTGAGGGCATCCCATCATATCATCTCGGCCACTGTGTGCAAATCATCAACGTTTACCAGCTGATCAGGCGGTGGTGCGTATATAACGCCATAACCTTTCCCATATCCCATATACATATATATACACACATATATACGTGTATATAATGCCGTTTGAATATACATACATATATACGCGTATATAATGCCGTTTGAATCATAT
>ML394509.1:0-14097 GCA_005239525.1 Nicotiana knightiana
AAATTGTTTTCTGAAAATAATAAAGACTTTTGATAATGAACTTTGATGTGAAATCTATGTTACCAGACCCGTATTATGGTTCCGCACCCCAGAACAGGTTCATTATGTGTTATGTGAGTTATCTATAAAATTTGGTAAGAAACGAACTTGGTTTGACGTGTTTCGGATCAAAATTGGAAAACTTAGAAGTTTATGAAGTTTGAGAAAATTCTATAGATTTTGGAGTTTAATTAATTGTTTTTGATGTTATTTTGGTGGTTTTATTACTTGAATAAGTCCGTAGGATGATTTTGAAGGCGTGTGTATATTTGGTTTTGAGCCCCGAGGGCTCGGGTGAGTTTTNTCCTTCTCTGCGATCGCGGTGTAGTGCACGCGATCGCGATGTGAAATTGGGCGGAGTGGCTAATTTGCTCTGCGCGATCGCAAGGAGCTGGGTGTGAACGCGGAGCTTTGGGGTTTAAGCTCTACGCGAACGCAACCCTACGTCCGCGATCGCATAACTCTCCTGTGTGGTTGGGGGCTGGGTAGCAATTGTTCAGTGTGACCGCTGGCCTTAGGACGCGATCGCGTAGGTCTGTGTCCCATCCTCTCTACGATCGCATACTTCTTCTCGCAATCGCTTAAGTTAATAACCCGGTACCCTCCGCGATCGCAGGTCTCTTGTCGCGATCGCGGAGGCTATTTTCGTCCAGTCATTTCAAAAGCCTATAAACATAATAGTTACGGGATTACACCCATTTTTTTCCAAACTTCTTCTCCACTCTTCTTGGGCGATCTTTGGGAGATCTTTCTTCCATAGCTTCATAGGTAAGTGTTCTTAACGTTATTTCCTTTCATTTTTCTTCATCAATCACTACATTCTAGGCCTAAAAGAATGAAATCAAGGGTAGAAATTGGGGGGTTTGGGTAGAGTTAGGGCTTTTCCAATTTTTGGGATTCAACCTCATTTTGGGGTCGGATTTCAAAACAAATTGTATATTCGGGCTCGTGGGGGAATGGGTGATCAGATTTTGGTCCGAACCTCATGTTTGGACAAAGCTGGCCCGGGTTCGAATTTTAATATTTTTGGAAGAATGATGCAAAATGTATAATTCGACTTTGGGAATGAATTATTGAGTCATTAATATTATTGAGTCGATTATGCTTAGATACTATCGTTTCGGAGTTGGATTCAAGAGGGAAAGCAATGTTAGAGGCTTGATTGCATTTTTGGAGCCGAGGTAAGTGTTTGTCCTAACCCTAGCTTGAGGGAATAGGTGTTGAATCATATGTGCTACGTGTTATTATCATGTTCAATGTATAGATGAGGTGACGAGTACCTATACCTTGGTGTCAAGCATGCCCGTGAGTCATATCTTATGGTATATGTGTTTTCTTCAATATCCACTGTGTTATGAAGTAGCTTCCATTTTGGAGATTATTCAATTGTGGGAAATTCTTGGTTGTGAACACTGTTGATTAGTTGTTCGGTTGAGGATTATTTGGTTATGTTGTACGTTCGTTGAGATTGGTTATAGCTGTGTCCCTTGCCGGGACGGTGATATTTCTGTTATTGTTCCCTTGCCGGGATGGTGTAAAATTATGGTCTGTATTGTGGTTCTTCCTTGCCAAATTGTGTTCTGGTTATTGTTTGGGTGCGGAAGAGTGTAAAGCACGAAGGAGGATGTTGTGCCATGATTTATACTTTAAAAGCAAGAAAGGTAATGTCGTGCACTTGTTTTGGTGAGAATGAGAGTAAAGCACGAAGGGTGATGCCGTGCACTTGTTTTGGTGAGAATGAGAGTAAAGCACGAAGGGTGATGCCGTGCACTTGTTTTGGTGAGGACGAGAGTAAAGCACGAAGGGTGATGTCGTGCACTTGTTTGTTCTATGTTGTTATTTTGATACTAGACGGTTGTCGCGTTCTGTTACTCAATAAGTGCTTTCCCTTTTGTACCGTAGAATGTTTTCCCCGTATTTGTACTTAACTGTTTATTTCCTGTTGTTATTTCTATTATATATTATTGAATTGCACAGATATTTATTATTTGTCGTGTCCTAGCCTCGTCACTACTTCGCCGAGGTTAGGCTCAACACTTACTCAGTACATGGGGTCGGTTGTACTGATTCTACACCTGCACTTCTTTATGTTATGGAGATTACGGTACCGGACCCGATGGACAGTGATCGAGGGAGTATCCTTCAGTCCACAAGCGACACTGAGGTTGTCCTGCAGGCGTCTGCAGGCCTTGGCGTCACCATTTATTCCCTTCCTTCTGTCTTATATTGTATTTCTATACAGCTACACTTGTTTATTTCGGACATATGTTTTTAGTAAATCTTAGACTGTCCGTGAAATTGTGTCACCAGTTTTGGGGGTATGTTTAAGGAAGTTTCGTGAGATGTATTATTTAAGTTGTTGAATTTCTTATCTTCCGCATTCTTATTTCTATTGTTCTTGTATTTCACTTTTCACATGCTAAATAACAAGGGAATAAATCAGAATATCCAGTAACGTTGGCTTGTCTAGCGGGTTCAACATTAGACGCCATCACTGCCTGAAGGTGGGATATCGGGTCATGACAAGTTGGTATCAGAGCACTAGGTTGCTTAGGCCTCTCAATTCACAGACAAACTTGTAGAGTCTGAGGGATCGGTACGGAGGTGTCTGTACTTATCCCCCAGAGGCTGCAAGGTTAGGAATAACTTAACATTTCTTCTTCTCTGTTGTGCGGTTTGAATTCTAAATGCCAACTGATTTTCTATTCTATTCTCTCGCAGAAGGCGAGAACAGATGCTTCCTCATCTACTGATCAGCAGCCCGATCCTCTTGTTGCAGCTCCTATGAGGGGCCGAGGACGAGGCCAAGACCGTGCTAGGGGCCGAGGACGAGGTCGAGACCGTGCTAGAGGCCGAGGCAGAGCCAGGGCTCAGCCCAGAGCAGCCGCACCAGTAGAGGACCCACAGATAGACTTTGCAGTTGATATTCCTGCTTAGGCAGTTCCAGTTGGACCAGCTGAGGTCCCAGAGGGGTTCATTGCCACCCCGATTCTTCAGGACGCTGTAGTCCGTTTAGTGGGACTTATGGAAAGCGTGGCTCAGGTCGGTCTTCTTCCTACTGCACTAGCCGTCTCTCAGGCTGGGGGAGGGACCCAGACTCCTGCTACCCGCACAATACAGCAGCTAGCTCCTCAGTTCCAGACTCCAGCACCTCAGGCAGCTGGAGCAACTCAGCCAGGTTTTGTGGCACAGGCAGTTGAGGGGGCAGCCATGTCTACCGATGCTTTGTGGAGGTTGGATCGGTTCACCAAGCTATTTTCTAATACATTTACTGGTGCATCATCAGAGGATCCCCAGGATTTCTTGGACAGTTGCTATGAGGTTCTTTAGAACATGGGCATCGTGGAGTCCAATGGAGTTGATTTTGCTACATTCCGTCTTTCTGGTACTACCAAGACTTGGTGGAGGGACTACTGTTTGACCAGACCAGCTGGGTCTTCGCCTTTGACTTGGGCCCAGTTCTCCGAGTTATTCTTGGAGAAGTTTCTACTAGTTACTCAGAGGGAAGCTCTTCGAAGTCAGTTTGAGCGCCTCCAGCAGGGATCTATGATTGTTACACAGTATCAGACCAGGTTCATTACTTTGGCCCGACACGCTATCATGATACTGCCCATTGATCGTGAGAGGGTGAGGAGGTTTATTGAGGGTCTAGCTCGGCTTATTAAACTCCAGATGGCCAGAGAGACAGGAACTGATATTTCATTCCAGGAGGCCACCAATGTGGCTAGGCGTATTGAGATAGTGTTATCACAGGGCAGTGGTCAGGGGTCTGACAAGAGACCTCGCCATTCCGGTCAATTTAGTGGTGCCTCATCTGGAGGCAGAGATTCCTTTGGTAGAGGTCATCCTCCTAGGACATTCCAGTCAGTGCTTCAGGTATCCCGCAGCGCACCATCAGTTCCTATAAGTGCACCGCCACTTCAGAGCTTCCAGGGTGGTTATTCTGGTCGACAGGGACAGTTTCAGAGCCAGCAGCCTCAGCAGCAGAGGGCTTGTTACTCTTGTGGTGATCCAGGGCACATTGCTAGGTATTTCCCCCGAGCTTCTGGTAGTTCTCAGCATCCGGGTTCCCGTGTTCTCAGCATTCGGGTTCTCGTGCTATGATTTCCGCACCAGGTGCACCCCCACCCCCCAGCCAGCTAGGGGTAGAGGACGAGGTTCCAGAGGTGGAGGTCAGACTCATAGAGGTGGAGGACAGGCCCCGAGAGGTAGAGGTCAACCCGCAGTAGGTCGATCCAGAGATGTTCAGGTTTGAGGGGCTCCGCCCCGGTGCTATACTATTCCTGCCAGGCCTGAGGCTGAGTCCTCTGATGCAGTTATTACAGGTATGGTTTTAGTTTGCAGCAGAAATGCTTCGGTTTTATTTGATCCGGGATCTACATTCTCCTATGTGTCTTCATATTTTTTCCCTTATTTGAGTATGCCCTGTGATTCCTTGAGTACTGATGTGCATGTGTCTACCCCGGTGGGTGATTCTATAGTGGTAGATCGAATCTACCGTGCTTGCTTAGTAGTTATTGGTGGTCTGGAGACTCATGTTGATCTTTTGTTTCTTGATATGGTTGACTTTTATGTTATATTGGGGATGGATTGGTTATCTCCCTATCATGCTATTCTGGACTGTCATGCCAAGACAATGACCTTGGCCTTGCCAGGGGTACCTCGTTTGTAGTGGACAGGGACTCCTAGTCATTCTTCTGGTAGAGTTATTTCTTATATGAAGGCTCGGCGCATGGTCGAGAAGGGTTGTTTGGCCTATCTGGCCTATGTTCATGATTCTAGCACCGAGGTTCCTTCCCTGTAGTTTGTGCCCGCGGTTCGTGAGTTTCTAGAGGTATTCCATGCTGACCTGTCGGGTATGCCACCCGACAGGGATATTAATTTTTGTATTGAGGTATCTCAGGGCACTCAGCCTATTTCTAATCCGCTGTATCGTATGGCCCCGCCAGAGTTGAAGGAATTGAAGGAGCAGTTGCAGGATTTGTTGGATAAAGGCTTCATTAGGCCTAGTGTTTCTCCTTGGGGTGCTCCAGTATTGTTTGTCAAGAAGAAAGATGGCTCGATGAGGATGTGTATTGACTACCGGCAGTTGAATAAGGTTACTATTAAGAACAAGTANGCTGCATTCATGGAGTTGATGAGCCGAGTGTTCAGGCCTTATTTGGACTTGTTCGTTATTATTTTCATTGATGATATATTGATATACTCTCGCAGGTGAGAGGAGCATGAGCAGCACCTTAGAGTCATCCTCTAGACTCTGAGGGATAGTCAATTGTATGCCAAATTCTCCAAGTGTGAGTTTTGGTTGAGTTCAGTTGCATTTATATGCCATGTGGTTTCATCAGTGGGTATTCAAGTGGATCCCAAGAAGAATTCAGCAGTCCGGAGATTGGCCTAGGACCACTTCAGCTACAGAGATTCGGAGCTTCTTAGGCTTAGCAGTGTATTATCGCCAATTTGTGGAGGGCTTTTCATCTATCGCAGCCTCGATGACCAGGTTGACTCAGAAGAGTGCTCAGTTCAGGTGGTCTGATGAGTGTGAGGCGAGCTTTCAGAAGCTTAAGACAGCCTTGACCACGGCACCAGTGTTAGTTTTGCCCACAGGATCAGAACCGTATACCATGGATTGTGATGCTTCACGGGTTGGGCTTGGTGCAGTGTTGATGCAGGATGGCAAGGTTATAGCCTATGCTTCTCGTCAGTTGAAGATTCACGAGAAGAACTATCCAGTTCATGATTTGGAGCTTGCAGCTATTGTTCATGCATTAAATATTTGGAGGCACTATCTGTATGGGGTGCCATGTGAGATGTTCACGGACCATAAGAGCTTGCAGTATCTGTTCATACAGAAGGAGTTGAACATGAGGCAGAGAAGATGGTTAGAGTTACTGAAGGATTATGATATTACCATTATTTATCATCTGGCGAAAGCCAATGTGGTGGCGGATGCCTTGAGCCGGAAGTTAGTCAGTATGGGCAGTCTAGCTTATTTATCAGTCGGGGAGCGACATCTTGCGTTAGATGTTCAGGCTTTAGCCAACCCATTTGTGAGGTTGGAGGTTTCTGAGACTGGCAGTGTGTTGGCCAATACTGTGGCTCGTTCTTCATTCTATGATCGTATTCGGGCCAGGCAGTATGATGATCGTTATCTATGTACTCTTATAGATACGGTTCGGCACGGAGGTTCCAAGTAGGTCATAGTGGATGATGATGGAGTTCTGAAGATGCAGGGCCATATTCGTGTGCATGATATTGATGTCATTCGTGAGTTGATTCTTCAGGAGGCCCATAGTTCCCGGTATTCCATCCACGCGGGTGCCGCAAAGATGTACCAGGACTTGCGGCAGCTCTATTGGTGGCGGAGGATGAAGAAAGATATTGTAGCTTATGTAGCTTGGTGCTTGAACTGTCAGCAGGTTAAGTACGAGCACCAAAGACCTAGTGGTTTAATGCCGCAGATTCAGCTTCCCAAGTGCAAGTGGGAGTGTATCACCATGGACTTTGTAGTTGGACTCCCACGGACTCAGAGGATGTTTGATGCAGTATGGGTCGTGGTGGATAGGCTGACCAAGTCAGGGCACATCATCCCGGTATCAATTTCGTATACAACAGAGAAGTTGGCAAAGATCTATATGGGAGAGATTGTTAGACTGCATGGTGTGCCCATATCCATTATATTAGACCGAGGTACTCCGTTTACCTCCCATTTTTGGAGAGTATTTCAGCTAGAGTTGGGCCCACAGATTGATTTGAGCACAGCATTTCATCCTCGGACGGACTAACAGTCCGAGCGTACTATTCAGATTTTAGAGGATATGTTGCGAGATTGTGTCATTGACTTTGGTGGTTCATGGGACCAGTTCTTTCCTTTAGCTTAGTTTGCCTACAACAACAATTATCAGTCGAGCATTCAGATGGCTCCGTATGAGGCGTTGTATGGTAGACGGTGTCGGTCTCAAGTCGGATGGTTTGAGCAGGGAGAGGCTAGATTGTTGGGTTCTGAGTTAGCCCAGGATGCCTTGGACAAGGTGAAGATTATTCAGGATAGACTTTGTACAGCTCAGTCCAGGCAAAAGAGTTATATGGATCGCAGAGTTAGAGATTTGGCCTTCATGGTAGGAGACGGGGTATTTCTTCGAGTGTCACCCATGAAGGGCGTGATGAGGTTCAGGAAGAAGGGAAAGTTGAGCCCTAGGTACATTGGTCCATTTGAGATTATGGATAAGGTAGGAGAGGTGGCCTACAGACTTGCCTTGCCACCGAGTTTGTCAGTCGTGCATCCGGTATTTCACCTATTTATGCTTCGGAGGTACATTGTGGATCCATCTCATGTACTTGACTTCAATGGTTTCCAGTTGGACAAGGATTTGTCTTATGAGGAAGAGCTAGTAGGCATATTAGAGCGGCAGGTGCGATGGTTGAGATCAAAGAGTTATCCTTCGGTTTGTGTTCAGCAGAGAGGTCAGCCTGCTGAGGCAGCTACTTAGGAGTCCGAGTCTGATATGCGGAGCCGATATCCCCACCTTTTCCCCGATTCAGATACCTTTCTATGTCCGTTCAAGGACGAACGATTATTTTAGAGGTGGAGATTGTGATGACCCAAAAGGTCATCCTGTGTAAATTTATCTATAACTATGTTCTGAGGCCCCGAAAGCCTCGGTTAATCACCTCGATGTGCATGCGCAGCCCGGGCGCGTAACCGGGAAGCCTTTATGTGGAAATGTGTTAAACAGTTGAATTTATGATAATTAATTGAATAAAGTTGACTTCGGTCACCATTTCTGGTAAATGGACCCCGACCCGTGATTTGACGGTTCCGGAGGGTCTGTAGGAAAATATCGGACGTCGGCGTATCTTCGGAATCGAATTCCGAGGTCCCAAGTCCAAGAAATGAATTTTTTAAAGAAAATTGTTTTCTGAAAATAATAAAGACTTTTGATAATGAACTTTGATGTGAAATCTGTATTACCGGGCCCGTTATGGTTACGGAGCCCGAAACAGGTTCATTATATGTTATGTGAGTTATCTGTAAATTTTGGTAAGAAACGGACTTGTTTTGACGTGTTTCGGATCAAAATTTGAAAACATAGAATTTTTTGAAGTTTAAGAAAATTCTATAGACTTTTGAGTTTAATTCATTGTTTTTTATGTTATTTTGGTGGTTTTATTACTTGAATAAGTCCGTAGGATGATTTTGAAGTCGTGTGTATATTTGGTTTTGAGCCCCGAGGGCTCGGGTGAGTTTTAGGTTGGTGTCGGGGTTCTAAACTTAGGAATTTCTAGTGTTTGTTGTATCTAGTGTCCAGCTTTTCCTTCTCTGCGATCGCGGTGTAGTGCACGCGATCGCGATGTGCAATTCGGCGGGCTGGCTGATTTGCTCTCCGCGATCGCAAGGAGCTGGGTGCGAACGCGGAGCTTTGGGGTTTAAGCTCTACGCGAACACAACCCTACATCCACAGTCGCATAAGTCTCCTGTGGTGTTGGGGGCTAGGTCGCAATTATTCAGTGCGACTTCTGGCCTTAGGACGCGATCGCGTAGGTCCGTGTCCTATCCTCTCTACGATCGCATACTTCATCTCGTGATTGCGTAAGTCAATAACCCGGTACCCTCCGCGATCGCAGGGCACTTATCGCGATCGCGGAGGCTATTATCGTCCAGTCATTTCAAAAGCCTAAAAACAGAATTGTTACGGGATTAAACCCATTTTTTTCCATACTTCTTCTTCTCCACTCTTCTTGATCCTTGGGAGATTTTTTCTCCATAGCTTCATAGGTAAGTGTTCTTAACTTCATTTCCTTTCATTTTTCTTCATCAATCACTACATTCTAGGCCTAAAAGCATGAAATCAAGGGTAGAAATTGGGGGTTTTGGGTAGAGTTAGGGATTTTCCAATTTTTGGGAATTTAACCTCGTTTTGGGGTCGAATTTCAAAACATATTGTATATTCGATCTCGTGGGGGAATGGGTGATCGGATTTTGGTCTGAACTTCGTGTTTGGACCAAGCGGGCCCGGGGTTGAATTTTGGTATTTTTGGAAGAATGATGGGAAATGTATAATTAGACTTTAGGAATGAATAATTGAGTCATTATTAATATTATTGAGTCGATTATGCTTAGATACTATCGTTTCGGAGTTGGATTCGAGAGGGAAAGCAGTGCTAGAGGGTTGATTGCATTTTTAGAGTCGAGGTAAGTGTTTGGCCTAACCCTAGCCTGAGGGAATAGGTGTTGAGTTATATGTGCTACGTGTTATTATCATATTCAATGTATAGATGAGGTGACGAGTACCTATACCTTGTTGTCAAGCATGCCCGTGAGTCATATCTTATGGTATATGTGTTTTCTTCGAGATCCACTGTGTTATGAAGTAGCTTCCATTTTGGAGGTTATTCAATTGTTGGAAATTCTTGGTTGTGAACACTGTTGATTAGTTGTTCGGTTGAGGATTATTTGGTTATTGTACGTTCACTGAGATTGGTTATAGTGGTGTCCCTTGCTGGGACGGTGATATTTCTGTTATTGTTCCCTTGCCGGGATGTTGTAAAATTATGGTCTGTATTGTGGTTCTTCCTTGCCAAATTGTATTCTGGTTATTGTTTGGGTGAGGAAGAGTGTAAAGCACGAAGGGTGATGTCGTTCCATGATTTATACTTTAAAAGCATGAAGGGTGATGTCGTGCCATGATATAAGATATACTGCACGAAGGATAATGTCGTGCCATGATACTGTGAGGTAAAAGCACGAAGGGTGACGTCGTGAACTTGTTTTGGTGAGAATGAGAGTAAAGCACGAAGGTTGATGTCGTGCACTTGTTTGTTCTCTGTTGTCATTTTGATACTAGACAGTTGTCGCGTTCTGTTACTAAATAAGTGTTTTCCCCTTTTGTACCCTAGCATGTTTTCCCCGTATTTGTACTTAACTGTTTACTTCCTGCCGTTATTTCTATTATACATTATTGAATTGCACATGTGTTTATTATTTGTCGTGTCCTACCCTCGTCACTACTTCGCCGAGGTTAGGCTCGGCACTTACTCAGTACATGGGGTCGGTTGTACTGATGCTACACCTGCACTTCTTTATGTTGTGCATATTACGGTACCGGACCCGGTGGACAGTAATCGAGGGAGTATCTTTCAGTCCAAAGGCGACACTGAGGTAGTCCTACAGGCGTCCGCAGGCCTTAGCGTCACCATCTATTCCATTCTTTCTGTCTTATCTTGTATTTCTAGACAGTTACACTTGTTTATTTCAGACATATGTTTTTAGTAAATCTTATATTGTCCGTGAAATTGTGTCACCAGTTCTGGGGGTATGTTTAAGGAAGTTTCATGAGATGTATTATTTAAGTTGTTGAATTTCTTATCTTCCGCATTTTTATTTCTATTGTTCTTGTATTTCACTTTTCACATGCTAAATAACAAGGGAATAAATCAGAATATCCAGTTACGTTGGCTTGTCTAGCGGGTTCAACATTAGATGCCATCACTGCCTGAAGGTGGGATTTCGGGTCGTGACAGTGGGCCCGAGGGAGATTTCTATCGACTTCTCAAGCGGAGTTAGGAATTGTTATAAATTGGATTATAATAAGTATTAGAGTGTATATTTATGGATTTGCATGTTTATTGACTAATTTTGGAGTGTTGGCATCGGTTTGAGTTGTTGGAAGAGCTTGGGAGCCGGTGATGGAGCTTCGGAGCGAGGTACGTCTCCTTTCCAACCTTGTAAGAGGGAATTAACCTCATAGGTGAATTGAGTTTATGTGTGCTCTTACTTGCGGGGGTTATGTACGCACGAAGTGACGAGAGTTCATATGTAGCTACTAATTATGCCTATGTCCGGGTAGTTTAGGTTTACACCATGCCTTGTTGATATTATTAATTGATTGTGCTTATTAGTTGCCTTGAAAAGAGTTGAAATTGAGGATTTCGAGAGTTGAAAGTTTTCACTTAAATTTCGTATTTTTTAAATAATTGGGGAATATCGTAATAACTTGAGAAATCTATGTGCAACCGCTTTGCAATTTATATTTCGCGAGTAGAGTAAATTTTCACTACTCTCATGGAAGCGGGCCAATCACCTCGGCAGGTTAATAGATGCATCTATGGTTCTTGTTGTTCGACCCTTGGCAGTGCACAATTTATATTTATAGGTTGGATCAGTCCGTACGTCCTCGACATGACTTGCACATGATAGATCTTCGGAGCTAAATTATAATTGATATTTCCTTGTTTGCTTGAGCTATAAATTATTAAACGAAGAAATCAGAGATGGAGGCTTCCTAAGTAATAAAAGAAATGTTTACTTACTTCTTGATTATTGAACCTTCAGTTGCTTCATATATTTCATGTTTAATATTATATCGGCATTTTAATGATATCCCATAGTGAGTGTTGGAGTCGACCTCTTGTTACTACTTCTTCGAGGTTAGACGGAATACTTACTGGGTAGCGCTGATTTATGTACTCATACTACACTTGTTGCACATTTTGTGCAGGTGCATTTATGTTTAGCAGCCTTGTGAGAGAAAATGCACGTAATATGGAGACTTAGGTGAGATGCACTTCATATCACGACCCATAGCCAGCAGAGTCTCCTTCAGAGTATTTATATTTTCTTTCCTGTCCAAATTTGTATTCCGGACAGACGTTGTATTTTATTTTATTTTCTAGTTGATGCTCATGCACTTGTGACACCAGGTTTTTGGGGCGATTATGGGTTGCACTGTAATTGAAGTTGTTGTAAAATATTACTATTTACTCTGTAAATTTCCTTTTTACCGTTTAACTAGAGGAAAATATAATTTTTAAAATATTAAAATGAGAATAAACTTAAGTATTTCTTGTTGGCTTGCCTGACAGTGTTATCCGACGCCATCACGACTTTTAATGAATTTTGAACCGTGACACCACATCTCAATCAAAAGGGATAAAAAGATTTCTTAAGCAACAATATAATCTTCGTGAGAAGAATATAAGAAAAATATTATCGGAAAATAATGAAACAAGAAAAAAAGTGGAAGTTTGATTAAATAAAATTAATACTAACTCAAGAAAGTGAGCAAGAAAAGTATGATCAGAAAATGGTAAAATCAGAAAGGAAAAAGATAATGAAAGATATCAAACATGAAAGTATTTACTGGTCATAATATTTGCATGCTACAAGAATGTTTCTTACGTTTATCTTATTTTAAATACATCAATAAATACTTTAATGAAGAAAGGCTATTCACATATGAATTTGGTCTATATGAAAATACACTTTTTGTAACTCTTCAAATGCTCTGTACTGTGAGTACACTGAAGAGAGGTTAATTTAATCTATGTAGGCTGCAGCGGTTTATATATGAGTAGTTTACTTTTAGATAGGGGATAATTTTGCCATTCGGTATTTAAAGGATATTTTAGTAAATTAACATTACACTTAGGTCTTCATACTTAAAAAATTATATATTTTGTATATGGATGATCAAACCCTTTGAATTATGATTGCATTTATAAGAAAAAAATTGTATTTAGAAATAATAACAATCTGAATATGTAAGCTAAGAAAAATAGAAGGAGAAGATAAAATGTATGAACCGTAAATGTTAGCTCAAAAAAATTATTATATCCATGGAAAGTTAAAGAGCTTATCTTTGTAAAGTGAAGAATTTAGATAAATATACCTTAATAAATTTTTTGATAATTCCAAGTCAAATTTAATGTTACAAAACTAACTTTGTTATTAATATTGAAGGTATTATTAACATAACTTTTAAGGGCATAAAGGTCTAATAATATTATAGGGTCATTTTGATCTTTCATATTCAACTTTTATTCTTCATGCTTATAATATAATATATGATACGATGATTAGTCGTTTTAATATATGAAATTTGTTTTAAAATATTCTACGACTAAAAGACAAGAAATTATATATATTACTTTCTTTTCAATTATATCCTTATTTGTCACGACTCAGTTTATCCTCCGAAAGGTATCGTGACGGCACCTAGTCTCTATGACTAGGTAAGCCTAGAATTTGCAGAAAATGACATAATCAATAAAATAAGAGAGAAGATCTCAAGTAGATATAACGTAGCTGCTTAGCATATACATTTTTACTTCCCAAAACACCATAATCACAAGCTTTGTACTAAATGTAGCTCTATACAATGAAACAGTGGAAAAATATACAAGTCTTCTATGCCTATACTAGAGTAGAAGGGGACTCGTGGGATTCTGCGGACGCGGCAAAATTACCTCGCGGTTTCCTGGCTGCTGGGAGAACGACTCCTAGCCACGATACTGGATGCTGGTACCTAGATCTGCACATGGGGGAAACAGGCGCAGGAAAGGGCGTGAGTACTCCACATTCGGTACTCCATAAGTGTCAAGCCTAACCCTAGTCAAGTACTGACGAGGTGAGGTTGAGGCCCTACTGAGTTTATAAAACAAGTCAATATACAATTTAAAACAGTGAAAAATAGATAAGCAGTGATAAACAGAATCAACGAAAACGGAATGATTTAATAACATAAAGAGAGCCCTCGGCTCAGCACAACATATATCTCAACAGTAAATGTGCAATACAGTACACCTGGAAAAGCTCTCGAACCTCAGTTTGTAGTCCCAATTTAACTATGCTATGAAGTACAGGGGGAAATCTCCCGGATCTCTGTCCATAGCCCCAATTTAAATATGCATTTCGGTACAGGGGGAAAGCTCCCGAATCTCGGTCCGTAGTCCCAATTTAAATATGAAATGCAGTACAGGGGGAAAGCTCCCTGATCTTGGTCCGTAGTCCCAATTTAAATATGCAAAGCAGAAGTATGTCAATTATGGCTTAATTAAACAGTCCCGGAGAAATAACAGGTAAGAATAGAGTAAAACTACCTAAGCATGATGTGACTAGTAGCAAATAAGAGGAAATCAAGTCAGAACAGGTAGGCATGCTTACTCTTAGGCTATCTACTCAATTAGGACAGCAAACAGTAATATATGAATGAAAATGAGTGATTTCATGGGAGTAAAAATAGGATTTTAGCAACAATGACCCGTGTACGCACTCGTCACCTC
>ML394510.1:0-29940 GCA_005239525.1 Nicotiana knightiana
ATTCATCGACAATAAACTTTGGTTTGATTCTTTCCCAATCAGCCTTTATTTGATCCCACTTTTCATAAGGTTACACATTGGTACATTATTGTTCCAATCAGACTTCAAATTATCCCACTTCTGCAAAATTTCTTCCATTTAAAGCTTCCTACTTCCACTTGCAACAGACATTCTTTCTTTTAAAAAAAGATGAAAGACTAAGGATGAATATAAATTTAAGTAAATATGATAGAAGTCTAAGGATAACTATGAAAATTTTCATGTGAAGACATTATTAATATAGCGAAAGAGTGCACCTAATCAATTTATTATCAATAAATGTAAAAGTAACTTTTCATCTGTTTTACTATTTTACGTTCAGAGAAATTCAATGTAAAAAGATAAGTAGGTGGTAAAACAAGCAAGTGGTAAATGTTACTTCAGCATGCCCACAATATTTGTAGAGTAATAAAATAACTTCAGCCTCATAAATTTTCAGACAATAAATGTAAATGTAAGATAAGTAGGTGATAAAAAATTAGCTAGTAAATGCTAAAAAGATAAGTATCAATTTAAAAAAAATATGCTGAAGTTTTAGCTAGTAAATGCTAAAAAGATAAGTATCAATTTAAAAAAATATGCTGAAGTTTAGTCGTCATGAGCTTTATGAAAAACTTCAGCATTTTATGCCGAACTAAGTTAGTTCATCTTTAAACACGTCAGCACCTTACGTGCTGAGGTTTTTACTACTGGATTCTATAGTTTAGTCGTCATGAGATTTATGAAAAACATCAGCACAAGATACTGAAATAAATTAGTCCATTTGTAAATACTTCAGCATCCTAGGTGCTGAAATGTATTCTATAGTTTAGTCGTCATGAGATTTATAAAAAACATCAGCACAAGATGCTGAAGTAAATTAGTTCATTTTTAAATACTTCAGCTACAATTGTGCTGAAGTCTTAGTCACTGGATTCGATAGTTTAGTCGTCGTGAGCTTTATGAAAAACTTCAATACAAGATGCTGAAGTAAATTAGTTCATTTTTAAATACTTCAGCTAGAATTGTGCTGAAGTTTTTATCCCTGGATTCGATAGTTTAGTCGTCATGAACTTTATGAAAAACTTCAACACAAGATGCTGAAGTAAATTAGCTCATTTTTGAATACTTCAGCTACCATTTGTGCTGATGTTTTACTACCTGGATTCGATAGTTTAGTCGTCATGAGCTTTATGAAATTAGTTCATTTGTAAGAAGTTCAGTACTATCTAATTTGATAATCCGAATAGAAGAAAAATTTAAAAGACAGAGAACACATAATTCACACAAATTAATGTATATTCACAAAATCCAAATTTCGTTTTCACTTACATCCTTGAAGAAAAATGAAAAAAATTGTTTTTCATTTACAAGTTATTCTCTATTCAAAGAAATTCACACAAAGTCTCTTTATATTCTCCATAGTCATGTCCATAGGAGTGTGTGTGCTTTTCAATTGAGAAACTAAAGATGAGGGAATCAGAACGCGGGGAGGGGAAAACCGTTAAAGCTAGGGGTGTATCCATTCTTCATTTAGGATTTTGTTCAATTGAAGGATTGTCTTCAATCTTTTTTGCTTCCAAAGATGGCTGTCGTTTCTCCTTTTTTGGGTCCTTAGGTCCTAGCTCCATTTTTTTTCTTTTTTGTGGAAGGGTATTCAAGTTAGGTCTTAAGGTTGAAAATAGATGGGATTCAGATTTGGGCCTTAAAATTGGGCTAAAAAAATATCCAATTTTTAGCTAAATCCTTTTTAATATAAGGTAAATATACTATATAATGTAAAAAATCAATCTAATTAATTAAACTAAATTATATGTAAAATATGAAACTATTTTTTGGTATTTTTCAAATATCATACTAAAAATAACAATAGGATTAGGTTAAAATCATCACCAAAATTAAAATAATATTCCTATCGAAAATACTAATATTTTTGAAAACAAAGTGGAACTATTTTAGTATTTTTTTTACTTTTATGAAAGGTAGATAAACTAAAAGTAACTAGATAAAATATCAATTAGCTAAATAAAAGAAAATATTTTTATAATTTTTATTTTTGTGATAAAATAAAGTAAAAAGGTCAAAACTAGTTAAAATGGCAATATTAGACCTAAACTAAATATTAAAACGCTAACATGTGTAAAATCTCTGGAGGGTCAAAAATTACATGTCTATAGCTGCCCCTCTTTGACTGGAAACACGAAGAGTTTTCAGACAAAGAACGACGAGACATGCTTTTGACCCGACCCTTATTTAGAGAGACCAAAAACTAAAAGAAAGGAGAATGTGACTGAGCCCTGGTATCTGAGGTGCCTACATATCTTTAGCTATAAAGGAATCAGGTCACGTATAGTTCAGAAGTTAGAAGAGCGATGGAGTATACCGAGGTGGAGAGCCGATTGAGGTGTCGTTCCATTGAGGTTCCGTTCCGCGGTCCTGTTATTATTACATCAAAATCAAAAAAATGAAAAGGACTAACTAAGCCTGTCATCTATGAGTTACAAGATTCCTATCTATAAGTCTTCTGAAGCTTGATCTTGAGTCTTGAATGATTCTTCATGTAGACTTTTGATTTGAACCTTGATGCTTGCTAGCTGCAGGTGTTAGTTCATTTTTCCACGGCTTCTTTGGATCAAGACCAGACATGCAGTGTTCGTGACTTCAACCATGCCTTGAGCAGTTCACATCTTTCATCTGCTTCTGCATTTTGGATTCACCTTTTTGTTGTTTTTTTTCCTTTTTTTTTATTCTGGGTCGAGGCTTCTTCTTTTGGTCATCTTGGACTGTCCACTCACATTCTTAAGGAGAGCTTCTGCTACTTGTAACTTGAATTGAATTCTGAAATGACTTCCCTCATTCTCTAGGTGGGCTCCTGATGCCTCTCTGACTTGAACTTGAAAATTGAAAGTTGACCTTGTGCTTCAGGCGGGCTCCTGATGCCTCTTGAACTTGAAAATTGAAAGTTGACCCTATTATCCAGGCGGGCTCCTAATGCCTTTCTGAATTGAAGTTAAAATAAATTCCCTCATTCTCCAGGTGGGCGCCTGCCAATTATTTGAACTCGAAATAAATTCCCTCGTTCTCCAAGTGGGATCCTGTCAATGACTTGTAACTTGAAATGAATTCCCTCATTCTCCAGGTAGGCACCTGCCAATGACTTGTACTAAATAAATTCCCTCATTCTCCAGGTGGGCGCCTGTCAATTACTTGAACTTGAAATAAATTCCCTCGTTCTCCAGGTGGGTTCCTGATGCTGACTTAAAAGTTTGAAATGAATTCCCTCATTCTCCAGGTGGGCGTCTGATGCCTCTCTAACTTGAACTTGAAAATTGAAAGTTGACCTTGTTCTTCAGGCGGGCTCCTAATGCCTCTTGAACTTGAAAATTGAAAGTTGACCCTGTTATCCAGGCGGGCTCCTGATGCCTTTCTGACTTGAACATAAAATAAATTCCCTCATTCTCTAGGTGGGCGCCTGCCAATTATTTGAACTCGAAATAAATTCCCTCGTTCTCCAGGTAGGCGCTTGTCAATGACTTAAAACTTGAAATGAATTCCCTCATTCTCCATGTAGGCGCCTGCCAATGACTTGTACTCAAAATAAATTCCCTCGTTCTCCAGGTGGGTTCCTGATGCTGACTTAAAATTTTGAAATGAATTCCCTCATTCTCCAGGTGGGCGCCTGATGCCTCTCTAATTTGAACTTGAAAATTGAAAGTTGGCCCTGTTCTTCCGACGGACTCCTGATGCCTCTTGAACTTGAAAATTGAAAGTTGACCCTGTTATCCAGGTGGGCTCCTGATGCCTTTCTGACTTGAACTTAAAATAAATTCTCTCATTCTCCAAGTCGGCGCCTTCCAATTATTTGAACACGAAATAAATTCCCTCGTTCTCCAGGTGGGTGCCTGTCAATGACTTGAAACTTGAAATGAATTCCCTCATTTCTCCAGGTGGGCGCCTGCTAATGACTTACACTCAAAATAAATTCCCTCATTCTCCAGGTGGGCGCCGACCAATTATTTGAACTTGAAATAAATTCCCTCGTTCTCCAGGAGGGCACCTGATGCTGACTTAAAACTTGAAATAAATTCTCTCGTTCTCCAGGTGGACGCCAGCTAATTACTTGAACTTGAAATAAATTCCCTCATTCTCAAGGTGGGTGCCTGATGCTGACTTAACTTGAAATAAATTGCATCGTTATCCATGTGGGCTCCTGTTGGTAAAAATAAATTCCCTCGTTATCCAGGTGGGTGCCTGATGTTGCAACAAAACAGACAAAACAAAAGAAACTTTTCTACTCCAATTTGCACTAGGGAAATTTTTGAGTTGTTAGCAAAACTATAAATCACGTATGTTGTTGATGAATGATGCCATGATGAGAGTAAAATTAAAGACTCGACTAGGATGTGCGTCTCCTATGAGTAAAACCAAGAAAACTTTGACTAGCAAATGCGTCTGCTAAAAACATGAATGTCCCAAAATAGGAAGTGCGTCTCCTAGGGATGAGGCTTAAATAACCCAAACTAGGAAGTGCGTCTCCTACGGGTGAAACCTTTAACCTAAAATTAGGAAGTGCGTCTCCTAAATAAATAAAATCTGAAAAACCCAAACTAGGAAGTGCGTCTCCTAGATTTGAGATTGAGCTTGAGGAAAACTATAAACTGAGCTTGACTAAGCTGAAAATTGACCTTATTCTCCAGGCGAGACCCCTGCACTTAAAGAAAACTAAGGATTGGAAACTTAAGGAAACTAACAACTGACCTTATTTTCCAGGCGGGACCCCTGAACTCAAAAGAACTAAAGACTAACGACTTAATGACTCTAGGAGAAAATTCATCAGACTAGGTTTTCTTATCTTAGGAAAAAAGTTCACCAGATCAAGACGTTTATCCTAGGAGAAATTCATCAGACTAGGTATTTTTTTTTTGGTATCTTAGGAGAAGATTCATCAAACTAAGATTTTGATCCTAGGAGAAAGTTCATCAGACTAGGTGTTATCTTAGGAGAAAGATTCATCAGACTAAGATTTCGATCCTAGGAGAAAATTCATCAGACTAGGTCTTTTTTTTTTTTTGGTATCTTAGGAGAAAGATTCATCAGACTAAGATTTCTATCCTAGGAGAAAGTTCATCAGCTTAGGTTTTCTATCTTAGGAGAAAGATTCATCAGACTAAAATTTCGATCCTAGGAGAAAATTCATCATACTAGGTATTTTTTTTTTGGTATCTTAGGAGAAAGATTCATCAGATTAAGATTTCTATCCTAGGAGAAAGTTCATCAGACTAGGTTTTTTTATCTTAGGAGAAAGATTCATCAGACTAAGATTTCGATCATAGGAGAAAATTCATCAGGCTAGGTCTTTTTTTGGTATCTTAGGAGAAAGATTCATCAGACTAAGATTTATATCCTAGGAGAAAGTTCATCAGACTAGGTTTTCTATCTTAGGAGAAAGATTTATCAGACTAAGATTTCTATTGGGAGAAAATCCATCAAACTAGGAGTTTTTTATCCTAGGAGGAAAATGTGAAGAGAAATGACAATATTTTATGCACACTAGCAAGACAAATAAAGGCAAAGATTTGAGAAACTTCTCTTTTTGTCGGCTCTTCCCTTCTTTCTTTTTTTATTTTTATTTTTGAACCAACTTCCTTGCACTGCTTTGTTCCTGTTTCAAATAAAGAAAATTTTGCCAGTTTTAAAAGTGGTGGTCGGTTTGTGGCCTTAAGTCTTTGGAACCTTGGTTTTGCTCAATCAACTTGAGTCAGTTTCAAGAGATCTTTTGCTCTGCATCAACCTTGATTGTTTCAAACCCAGTACCATTTGTATTTGTGGCTCAGTCAACCTTATCTCAAAAGAGATTTCTTTTATTTGATAACCTTTTTTGATATCGTGAATGGCTTTTCTTTTGGAGCAATTTGTCTGTCAGAGAGAATCACAGCTGGTAAGAGCCTTTTGCAGAATGCGCACACTTCATAGTCAATGTTCGGTACTACAGAGGATCCCTGATTAACCTTGAGGTTATATTTTCTTGCTGTGACCGAATAGGCTGACAAGAGTCTTTTGGGGAATTCTTTAAATGAATCCTCAATGCATGTTGACTGTAAAAATTGAGTGCACTGGCCAACTTTACTTTGTGCAACTGAAAAGCTGGTAGCAGATTTTGAAATCTTTTCTTGCTTGTTTTTACAAGGACCGACTCAGAGTGAAAGACCACAATGATGTAAAGAAAAAATATTAAGAAGAAATGCCCCTGTCTGGAAGGACATAAGGGAGAGTTTTTCTTTCTTTCTTTTTTTTCCATTTATTTTGCGGTAACTAGCCTTAATGATTATGACATGCATTTTTTGTAACGAACCGGTCGGTTGTTTTGAGAGTTAGCGCCCCGATCCCCTAATAATTTCTTTCCCCACTTTTATATCTTCTTATGGGACTTGTCGGAATGATTAGTTGCGAAATTCGGAGAGTTTTTGGATACATAGTCCCTATATATGAGTTTAAGCTTTAGAAATCGGACCGTAGTTGGAACTGTGTGAAGACGAATTCAGAATGGAATTTTGTCAAGTCCGCTAGCTCTGTTGGGTGATTTCGGTGTTAGGAGCATGTTCAGAATGTGTTCTCGAGGTCTGTAGTAGATTTACGCTTAAATTGGCGAAAGTTAGAATTTCGGCGATTTCGGCCGATAGGTGAAATTTTGATATTAAGCTCAAAATGGAATTCCGAGAGTGGCTGTAGGTCCGTAGTGTCATTATGAACTATGTGTAAAATTCAAGGTCATTCGGACTAGTTTTGATATGTTTCGGCATCGGTTGTAGATTTTGGAAATTTCATAAGTTCTTGTGCTTGAATCCATGCATAATTGGTGATTTTGATGTTATGTGATGTGTTTTGAAGGCTCGACTAAGTTGGGATAAGGTGTTAGGACTGGTTGGTAAGTTTTGTTGAGGTCCCAGGGGCCTCAGGGATGTTTTAGATGCTCCACGTGATGATTTTGGACTTAGAAAACCAGCTGAAGCATTGTTGGTTCTAGTGTTTCTCACCTGTGGACGGGGAGCCACAGGTGCGGACACGCATGTGCGGTGGAGGGCGTCGCAGGTGCGGTTTTGGTCAGGGGAAACCAAGCTCGCAGGTGCAGATGTGGTTCGACAGGTGTGGAGCCGTAGATGCGGCCCAGTGATCGCAGGTGCGGCCCGAGTTCATTTACTGAGTTTTCGCACCTGCGATGTAATTTCCGCAAGTGCGGTCCAATGAGTCGCAGGTGCGGAATTGCTGGGCTGTTTATACAAAATCCAAGGGTTTGAAATTCATATTTTCTTAAACAATTTGGAGCTCAGGATTTGACGATTTTAAGTGGGTCTTCAGGAGAAGATTCATAGGTAACGATTCCTAACCTTATTTCACTAGTATATCATTAATCCATATCAATTTCTTCAATCTAATCAATGAATTTGGGTGAAAGAACATGAAAGTGGGAGGAAGATTCCCCAAATAGAAATCTGAGAATTTAATGAGATTTTGACGTTGGTTTTTGATGATTCTTGTTCAAGTGAGTTCGTGAGTGAATGGGTGTTCTAAATTTCTAACTTTCACTCGATTCCAAGACGTGGGCCCGGGGGAATATTTGGGCAATTTTCCTAATTTCGCGTATTAGCCTTGAACTAATTAGCTAGATCGATATCTTACAATGATATTACATTATGCAATTGAATTGAATAGATTTGGGCCATTCGGAGTCGGCTACTCGTGGCAAGAGCGTGGTTTTGAGTTGAGTAGAGCAGTCGAGGTAAGTGGCTTGCCTAACTCTGTGTTGGAAACTTCCCCTTAGTTTTTTTTTATACTATTTGTTGTATGGGCGCCGTGTACGTGAGGCGATGAGTACGTGCACGGTCCATTGTTGCTAAAATTCCATTTTTCCTTCCATGTCATAAATCATTTCACTCTTATTTCACTGTTTAATGTGCTAATTGTGTAGTTTAGATTAGGAAGGGAGCATGTCTACCTGTTTTTACCGAATTCCTTATTTGCTACTATGTGATGCATGTTTAGTTAGTCTTATCCTTTCTCTTGCCGGTGACTTTTCGCCTGAACTGTTTAAATAAACCTTACCCGGCATTCATTTGCATTTCATATTTAATTTGGGTCTACGAATGTAATCCGAGAGCTTTCCCCCTGTATTGCATATTTAAATTTGGACTACGGACATATTCCGGGAGCTTTCCCCTTGTACTGCATATTTACTTTCGGACTACGGACGTATTCCAGGAGATCCCCCTGTACTGCATATTTACTTTGGGACTACGGACGTATTCCAGGAGCTTTCCCCCTGTACTGCATATTTACTTTGGGACTACGGACGTATTCCGGGAGATCCCCCTGTACTGCATATTTATTTTGGGACTATGGACATTTTCCAGAAGATCCCCCTGTACTGCATAATCATTTGGAACTACGGGACGGTATCCCGGGAGATTCTACTTTGTGATATATATTGTGTTGAGCCGAGGATTTTCTTTACTGTAAACTTATATTGTTTTTCTTAAACTGTTTACTGTAGACATTACCTATCTTTTGTACTGTTTTAAACTGACTTATTTAGAAATCCAGTAGAGCCTTAACCTAACCTCGTCACTATTTGACCTGTGTTAGGCTTGGCACTTACTGGGTACCAAATGTGGTGTATGCATGCCCTTTCCAGCACATGTTTTTCATGTGCAGATCCAGGTACGAGCTATCAGGCTCGTTGTTAGTCGCTGCTGCTGATTCTAGGAGACTGCAAGGTATTTCTGCCGCGTCCGCAGAATCCCTAGAGTCTCCTTCTATTCTATCTTGTAGAGACATTCTTATGTACTTTTTCCAGTTTTTGTTAGAGCTACAGTAGTGTTAAAAGCTTGTGACTGTCTGTAATGTTCCGGGTTTTGGAAAGTTATGTTTTGTATCAGCCGAGCGGCCAATACGTTATTTATGTCATTGCCCTTATCCCATTTATTGCTTGCGTTTTATTTTGATTTTTTCCGTTATAGTAGGCTTACCTAGTCGTAGAGACTAGGTGCCGTCACGACAACTTCGGAGGGTAAATCGGGTCGTGACAAGTTGGTATCAGAGCGTCTAGGTTCATAGGAGTCAAAAGTCACAAGACGGTTTATTAGGGTCTCCCGAATTGGTTCGGAGGCATCCGTATCTATCTCCGGGAGGCTATGTAACTATTAAGAAAAATCATATTTCTTTTATTTCCTTGTCGTGCGAGTTATTGACATCGAAAAATCTAAAATTCTATTCTATTCTTTCCCACAGATGGTGAGGACCCGTACTGGGAGGACAATGATCAGGCACCCGAGCCCCCTGCTAGAGCCACCAGAGGCCGGGGTAGAGGACGACCACGCGGTGCAGCCCGAGAACCGGCGAGGGCAGCGATAGAGGAGCCTACAGCAGCTCCAGCTGGAGAACCGGCACTGGAGGTCCCAATTACTTCTCCAGCCTTACAGGAGACTTTAGCTCAGTTCATGAGCATGTTCAACACTCTAGCTCAGGCTGGACTACTTCCGATAGCTTCCGCTACATCTCAGGTCGGGGGAGGGACACAGACTCCTGCATCCTGCACTCCTGAGCATAGAGGCCAGGTTGATCAGGACCCGGAGTATATTACTATGTCCCCAGTGGCTCCGGTACAACATGGGACCATGGTAGCTGCTTCTGAGGCAGAGCAACTCAGACGTGAGAGGTACAAGTAGTACCACTCACTAATTTTCAGCAGACTAATTTTAGATGACGCTCTGGGATTTCTTGAAAAGTGTCATCGCATTCTGCGCCCTATGGGCATTGTGGGTACCATTAGGGTTTCTTTCACAGCTTTCCAGCTGAGGGGAGCGGCATACCTGTGGTGGCGGGCCTATGAGCTGAGTAGTCCGGACGAGGCATCCTCAATCACTTGGAATTAGTTTCCAGAGATGATTTTGCGAGAATATGTCCCTCAGAGCCTCAGGGATACTTGGCGCACAGAGTTCGAGCAATTGCACCAGGGTACTATGACTGCGTCGGAGTATGCAGCCCGTTTTAGTGAGTTAGCTCGGCATGCACCAACCTTGGTTTCCACCGTCAGAGAGCGGGTTTGCCGCTTCCTTGAGGGACTTCACCCTCGTATTCGGACTAGTATGGCTAGAGAGTTGGAGATGGATATCACGTATCAGCAGGCAGTGAGTATTGCCAGAAGAGTAGAGGGCATGTTCGCCTGGGACCGAGATGAGAGAAAGGCCAAGAGGTCTCGAGAGACTGGCCATTTTTCAGGAGCTCGTGCACCAGCAGCACATTACGGTAGGCGCTTTGTAGGTCGCCCTGTTCATTCAGCCCTTCCATCAGCAAGCAGTATTCCAGCTCCTCCTAGACCTCAGGAGTCCTATTATGCACCACCAGTATCCAGTGTACCTCCAGTTCGAGGTGCTATTACCAGCCAGCTTAGCAGCCCAGCTCCTATTCAGTCTAAGACACAACGTCCTCCGAGGGGTTTTTTTGAGTGTGACACTCGTCACGTGATTAGAGATTGCCCCAGGGCCAGGAGGGGTGCACCTCCACAGTCTTATCAGCCTCAACGCGCTCCGCCGAGCCCTCCGGCTATTCTTCTAGCCCCTGCTGCCACTCCACCTCCTCAGTCAACTCGAGGAAGAGGTCGGGGAGGTAGAGGCCGCCCTATAGGGGGAGGCCAGGCCAGATAATATGCCCTTCCATCCTGTTCCGAGGTCGTTGCTTCAGACCCAGTCATTACAGGTATTGTCCCTGTCATCCATAGGGATGCATCAATATTATTTGATCCAGGCTCTACGTATTCATATGTGTCCTCTTATTTTTCTCCTTATTTGGGGATATCTCGGGATTCTTTGAGTTCCCCTGTTTATGTATCTACTCCTATGGGAGACTCTCTAGTTGTAGACCGCGTATACCGGTCGCGTTTGATTACTCTTGGTGGTTTGGAGACCAGGGCTGATTTGTTATTACTCAGCATGGTAGATTTCGATGTTATCTTCGGCATTGACTGAATGTCGCTCCATCATACTATTCTTGATTGTGACGCTAAGACCGTGACGCTCGCTATGCCAGGCTTGCCGAGATTAGAGTGGAGAGGTACCTTAGAGTATACTCCCCGCAGGGTCATTTCATTTCTTAAGGATCAGCGGATGGTTGAGAAGGGGTGTCATGCGTATTTGTCCTATGTGAGAGATGTCAGTGTTGATACCCCTCCAGTTGAGTCAGCCCCAATAGTGAGGGACTTTCCTGAGTATTCCCGACTAATCATCCGGGTATGCCGTCCGACAGAGGTATTAATTTCGACATTGATTTGTTGTCGGGCACTCAGCCCATTTCTATCCCTCCTTACTGTATGTCTCCTCTTGATTTGAAGGAGTGGAAGGAGCAATTATAAGAGTTTCTTGATAAGGGTTTCATCAGGCCTAGTGTATCACCTTGGAGTGCTCCAGTGCTATCTGTGAAGAAAAAGGATGGCTCTATGCGTATGTGTATTGATTATCGGCAGCTGAAAAAGGTTACAGTGAAGAACACATATCCTTTGCCTTGCATTGATGATTTATTCGACCAGCTACAGGGTTCCAGAGTATTCTCTAAGATTGACTTGCGATCTGGCTATCATGAGCTGAAGATTCGGGAGTCGGACATCCCGAAGACTACCTTCAGGACCAGATATGGTCACTATGAGTTTCTTGTCATGTCATTTGGGCTGACCAATTCCCTAGCAGCCTTTACGCATTTGATGTACAGTGTGTTCCAGCCTTACTTTAATTCCTTCGTCATTGTGTTTATTGAAAACATTCTGGTATATTCCCGATAATGGGAAAGATCAGGAGCAACACTTGAGGACCGTGCTTCAGACTTTGAAGGAGAAGAGATTGTATGCAAAATCTTCTAAGTGTGAGTTCTGGCTTGATTCAGTGGCATTCTTGGGCCACATAGTGTCTACTGATGGAATTAAGGTAGATCCGAAGAAGGTGGAAGTGTTGCAGAGTTGTCATAGACCGTCATCAGCTACGGAGATCCGCAGTTTCCTTGGTTTGGAGGGTATTATCGTCGCTTTGTAGAGGGGTTTTCATCTATTGCAGCACCTATGACCATACTGACCCAGAAGGGTGCTCCGTTCAGGTGGAATAAGGAGTGTGATGAGAGCTTTCAGAAGCTCAATGTCGCGCCCCCTTTTTCCCCAAGCACTCCTTTTGGGGCCGGTTGAAAGGGGTTTATGACATTGGTTGAGAAAACTCGTTCCTTTTGGGAAAAGGGCTTGCATATTTTGAAGAGTCACCACCTAACGATTTTAGCGGTGCATTAGGGCACCTAAGGGGTTCAATTACAACTACGTTACTAACCTGAGATTGGGTAAGGGCTTGAAATTATCCTAAGGGGAAGGTTTTAGGCACCCCTCAGGATCCACAAGTGTTGGTCCCAACCAAATGGTTTTTGTGAATTTGTACGGCTTAGCAAACAAACAAATAAAGGCTCGAATAAGAGGGGTTTTAAGTCTTAAGCATGCAGATGTTTGAAAATAGTAAAGAAGATTAGATTTTGAAAGGATTACAATCTAAGCATATAAAAGGTATCCTAGGTTTATAATAATATGGATAACATCAATGCAATACCCGGTAATCACTCCTCGAAGAGGGGCTACACGTGGTATTAGCGCACTGGTCATCATATCTATATTCTACCCTTTCCCACCCCGTGAAACTAACTAAATAGATTGTTGGTCTCGACCTCTATTGCATGTTGTTACCCGTCCCTTCATATCAGTCCCGGAGGAAATTAGGACCCCTATCTTAAAGGAGATGCTAGGCAGACCCTCAGGTTTTAAAGGTGAAAATGCTAAGGCGACATATATTAAACAAGTAGGACTGTAGATAATGGGTAGCACATAAACATGAAAGGGCTCAAAGAAGATGGAGGTAGCGTTTAACCTCGGAAGGCAGAATGGTAGCCTTATGCAAGATGCGAATGCAGATGGAGGTAACGTTTAACCTCGGAAGGCAGAATGCTAGCCTTATGCAAGATTAAAGGAAGGAGAACAGAAATTCTTAGCTGGTTTTAAATTGCAGTAGAGCATTGTGATAATGAAGCATCGTTTATGCTGATAATAAATGTTGGCATGCGCGACGGGTTTGAGAAACAATGTCTGTCCTTTGAGCGGATAATATGTTTTGGGGATTTTGAAATTTTTGTGCCTGCACCCAAAGAAAAATCATGAGTTTTTTAAAGGGGGAAGGTTAATTTGCATTCCCGCTGGCTCTGCTTGGCTCGTTTGCTTGATCATGATGATACTCTCTGTATCATTGGGGTAGCGTTCACTGAACAAGCTGTTTCAGGAAAAATAAAGATGCATGATTTTGTAAAAGTATAATATATAATATAAAATAGGTTTAGATGAACCGACGACATGACACGGTTCGAGACATTGCAACCTCTTCTGCTGCAGAATTTTGAGGGTCCTCCTCAAAATTTTTCCCCAGTTTGCTGGTGGACACCTCTGACTGCTGCTCGCTTCAGAATTTTGAATGGTCCTCCTCAAAATTCTACCCCAGTTTCCAATTGCGGGAAAAAATAGATTTTTATTGAATTCCAGTAGTCGACGCAAACTCTGACCTTCCCGTCGTTCTTTGGCACAGGTACAATGTTGGATAACCATGTCGGCTACTCCACTACCCGGAGAACTTTTGCGTTGATCTGCTTGGTAACTTCTTCTTTGATTTTCAAACTCATGTCGGGTTTGAACTTTCTGAGCTTTTGTTTCACCAGTGGGCACGTTGGATTGGTTGGTAGTTTGTGAGCCACAATAGACGTACATAGACCAGTCATGTCATCATATGACCATGCAAATAAATCCTCATACTCTTTTAGAAATTCTGTGTATTCTTTCTTTTCTGATGGTGACAAATGAATCTTGATGTGAGTCTCCTTGACGTTTTATGAATCTCCTAGGTTGATAACTTCAGTCTCGTCCAGGTTGGACTTAGGTCTGTTCTCAAAGTTCTCAAGTTCTTTGACAATCTCGTCAGGTATGTCGTCTTCGTTTGAATCAATTTCCATTTGATGCGTTGTCTCATTGCATGTCACAGTCATCGGTTCATCAAGACAAGTAATACTAATGATGTATAAATAATGTAATGAGAGAAAACAATATCAATAAATATCGGATTCGTAAGAGAAATTTGGAAGATGCTTTGATGAATTGAATAACTGTTTTGATCATTAAAGATCTTATTGCAGAAATTGAAAAATGCAGGAAAAGGAAAATCATTTAGTGAATAAAATGGTAAATAATGCTTGTTTTAGCCTTGCTACCCCGAGGCTCGTTGGGCTTTGGTCGTCTTCATAGACCAGTTCTTGAGATATGTCCCCTTTCTTACAGTCTGTATGGAAGGGCCTTCCTCCCCCTCCTCCTCGAGAACAACACATCATTTCATATCCTCGTCCCCTAGGAACAAACTCCTCATCGCTGCAAGTGCTTCTTCTTCATCTGATCCGTAAATAGTGTCGGCCTGCTTGAAAGTCTGCTCAAGATGAGGTATCGGCTGCTCCAAAGGGTAATAGGGACTGCTCCAAGGTGGCGACCAGTCGTTGAATTCCTACCAAGTGAACTCATACCCTAGACCGAAAGAAGTACTATGTTTCTTCAGCTTTATGGGCTTCGTGATCCCTTGGAGGTTCTTACCGAGCCCTTTGTCTGGCTCACATCCTCTCTAGTTCAGGATGCTCTCAATCTACCTATCCTAACACTTGTCCTTGTCGATAGCATTGACCCGCTCAATGTGGTGGTAAGTTCCCCCGCCTATCTTCCTTTTTCCGTCAATCACCAGAATAGTTTGACGGCTATAAATGGGGTTGCTACCGTCACCATGAATAATCACCTCTTGGTGGTTCCACTCGAATTTTATCGCCTGATGTAGCGTTGACGCTACGACCCCAGCAGCATGAATCCAGGGTCGTCCCAATAATTGGTTGTAGGATGCTGGCACATCTATCACCTGGAAATCCATTTCGAACCAAGTCGGTCCCATTTGCAGACATAGACTGATCTCCCCCATGGTGGACCTCTGAGAACCGTCAAAGGCTTTCACATTGATCGCTCCATCCCTTATCTCATGTAGGCCTTTACCCAATTTCTTGAGTGTTATCAACAAACAGATGTTAAGACTGGAACTTCCATCGATCAAGATCCTTGTGATGAAATGATCTTCACATTGTACGGTGATGTGCAACGCTTTGTTGTGCCCCAATCCTTCAGGTGGTAGCTCATCCTCATGAAAAGTGATTTTGTGACTTTCCATTACCTGGCCTACCATATTGGCCATTTCCTCGCTAGTGATTGTTTTGGCACATATGCTTCACTCAACACTTTCAACAAAGCATTTCTGTGTGTTTCAGAATTTTGTAGCAAAGAGAGGATGGATATCTGTGCCGGTGTCTTGTTCTGCTGGTCGATGAATGAATACTCCTTAGCCTGTACCTTTATCTAAAGGTCATCGGGTCCTGTTTCGACAAGGGGAGCCCTGTTGGAAGCCTGCTTGCTTGATTTGGCCAGATGCTCAGGGGTGTAGACCCTACCAGTTCTCGTCATACCCTGTGCTGCGACAGCCTCCTCAGACCTGACCTTTCCTTTCCTTCTCGCCTCGGTTGTATAGTCCCAAGGGATAGCATTTGAATAGAAGGGTGGCGTGGTTGACATTGCCACCAGAATTAGTGCGGCCATCCTTACTTCAAATGGAATGTGTGTTCGGGGTGGTAAGAGTGTGACCCCGAATGGTGCCAGTGCATTTGCTAGAGATACAAACTCAACTTCAATTGGCACTGGTGACTTAGTAGGTGGCGCTGCTTCAAACTCAAGTGGTAAAGACATATTGACCTCATCGTCCTCAGATGGTTGAATCTGGACTATGATCGGTTTGAGACTGAATACAGGTTTCTTTGGGTCATTGCCTTCTACGATCAACCCGATTGATCCCTCGGGATTCCAATCATCTTCTATTTCAATCATATGGATACCTCCACCCTTATGGTCTGACAAAGGATTGTTGCAGACGTTTGGAGCGGGGTCTTTTTCCATAATAATCTTGTTGTCAATGAGAGCCTGTATTTTGTCCTTCAGAGAGCGGCATTGTTCGATGGCGTGTCCTTTTATGTCGGAATGGTATGCATAGGATTTGTTTAGGTTAACCCACTGAGAATGGTTCTCAAGGGTAGTAGCAGGGATAGGTATAACCTAACCAGCAGTTTTGAGCTTCTCATATAGCTGGTCAACATGCTCGGCTATGGTGGTGTATTGCTTTGGAGGGCGGCGATCAAAATTAGGATGAGGTCTAGGGAAGTTTTGGCATGCAGGGGGTGATTGGTAACGGGATGGCTGGGAATTATAAGTGTGGTAGACCGGAGCGGCTTGTGAGTATCTGGGTGAAACAGGTTAATATGTGGGTGGAGGAGATTGGTAGGTGGGCGGTGGAGCTTGGTAGGAAGGTGGTGGAGCTTGGTAGTTCGGTGAGGGTGCTTGGTAATTTAGTGAGGTTGCTTGGTAATTCGGGGTTGGCTGGTATGTGAGTGGAGGTATTGGATAAGTTTGGTATTTGAGTGGGGACTTGGCTCTTTGTGCATTCATTACGGCTCCCACGTCTCTCTTCTTAGACACACGATCGGACTGTAAAGCCTTGTTAGTAGCTTGCAAGGCTTCAAAATTTGTAACCATACCGCTTTTAATACCTTCTTAAATTCGCTCACCCAATTTGATGATGTCGGAGAACTTGTGGCCTTCAATCATCATGAACCGTTCATAATACTGCGGGTCCTGAGCCCGGACAAAGAACTTGTTCATCTGCTTTTCCTCTAGATCAGGTCTAACTTTAGCGGCTTCGGACCTCTAGCGAGTAGCATACTCGCGCAAGGTTTCTGTGAGTTTCTTCTTCAAATTTTTAATGTAGAGCACATCTGGTGCATCCTCTGTGTTGAATCTAAACCTGTCCATAAAGTCAGACGCCATGCTTACCCAGTTTGACCATTTCTTGGGGTCTTGGATGATGTACCAAGACAGTGCGTCTCCCTTCAAAATCCTCATGAACAACTTCATGCGGATTCTTTCATCCTTCCCAACGCCAACAAACTTGTCGCAATAGGTCCTCAGATGGACTCTCGGATCACCAGTACCGTCAAATATTTCGTACTTTGGAGGTTTGTACCCCTCGGGCAGTTCGACATCAGGTTGTATACAAAGGTCTTCATAATTCAACCCTTTAATTCCCTTGGTTCCTTCAACACCCTAGACTCGGCTGGTCAGTTTCTTCATCTCCTCGTCCAGGTTCTTGATAAGTAAGTCCTTTCCATCAGACTGGGATTCCTTTGAGATAGGCGGAGTGGAGTGGGTCACGATTTCCACATAGATGGGATTGTTATAGGTGTGGAAATTGTCCTTTGTGGGGGTTTGAGGTTCTGGGATGAGTAGTGGAGTGTTATTTGAGGTCTAGCAGGCATTGCACTGCGTCGGGAGAGTTTGGTTCTTTGGGGTAGTGGCGTGATGGTGAGGTGCAGGATGATTTTGCTGTCTTGGGATATTTTGTGGAGGTGAGGGGTTTTGAGCATTTGGAAGGTTGACGTCGGGGATGTTGAGGGAAAATGACAGGTTGACCAGATTCTGGACTTGATTGAGTTCTTCCTGAAACTTCAGCAATTTCTGTTCAAGTGGTAACATGTTCTCATGCAGGACCTGAATACCTCGGCCATCAGTGGCCTCTACCTGTTCAATCATATTCTCCTTTCTGGTGCCGCTGGATTCTTCCATCTTATTTTTTCCTTTGTCTTTGCCATCGGGAGGACTAGGAGAAGAAGTAGGTGGAGGGACCTTGGATCTTGTGCGATAGGCTGATGATGAAAGAATGCACGAAAACCTTTGGGGAGGGGAGTAAGAAAAAATAAAAACAAAAGGTAACCAAGTCAGTGAGGATTATGAAAAAGAATATTGCGGTATTTAAACACATAATGCGAAAATGCAAAGCGCGTCCTAAGTTGGGAACCTCTTTGTGCCCGAGGTAGGCCTAGCGACAAATTGATTTGGAGAACTTAAAATGCTAAATGCCTCATTTTATTGATAAGAAAAATAGACAAATCTCAAAACGATAGACGAAAAATAAATGTCACTAATGGCCATTGGCCTTATTACATTGATAGAGAAAAATAAAGACACTCCTATCTACTTGGTCCCAGAAGGACCTTCCCCAGACTCAGAATTCTTGCTTTTCTCGTACAGTTTTCCCAGCTCGCGAAGTCCCAGCAACAGGTAGGTTCTGTCTATATCCTCATTCAACTCATTCAGCCTTTTGACAATGACGATAGCTTTGTCGCTAGAGCATAGATCCTCCCACCAACTTAACAGTCTTGGGTGGATATTGGAGACTATGCCGAATCTGGGGACTTCGTGCCTCATTTTTCTACAAAGCACATAAGGTTAGGCCTTTACCCCCACCAGACTTGACTATTTAACGTCAATAATTAGCAGGAAGCATTTAGTTCTCCAAATAAATGCAGAGAACGTGAGGGCGTCCATTTGGGTTTAGGGAAACCTGGTGGACTTTTGGATAAGGCTATCTTAAAAGCTATCGTGCAGACGACACTTTAGCTCGACTAGGTTTGACCATGACACATGCAACAGTGCAATAGAGTAAGGTTTCTATGCGGTTTTAGACCGTTACCCTCGAGCGGACAACTCAAGGGGGAAAGACAAGGAACCGTCGACTGCACCGCTGATCGACTAGTTTTATCGCAAATAAGCCTTTCCGAATTTAGTGGGTAATAATATAGGAAGAGCGCAACCACTCATCAAGAATTGATATAGTATTTTGTTTGGCACGAGTGGAGTATGAATGTTGAGCATGATTATGCAATAATAAGTATTAAAACAAGTTGTCACGTATTTGCACGTTAAAGAAAGCGGTAAAACAACAGTAATGATTTAAAGCAGTTACAAAAGAAAACAAAGAGACATGTCAGTTTCATCTTTGAGGAAAAGTAAATACCTAAAGTAAACAATTAATTTCATGTAAAGGGAAGAGGAAATGGTGCAAGTATTTAAGCAAAAATAAAGGCACAAATTCACGAAACAATTTGAAATGGTAAAATCCTATAACCCCCAGCAGAGTCGCCATGCTGTCGTGCCCCTCTTTTTCCCCAAGAGTTCCTTGCGGGTCCGGTTGAAAGGGGTTTATGACATTGGTTGAGACAACTCGTTCCTTTTAGGGAAGGGGTTTGCATATTTTGAAGAGTCGCCACCTAACGATTTTAATGGTGCGTTAGGGCACCTAAGGGGTTCAATTACAACTACGTTACTAACCAGAGATGGGGTAAGGGCTTGAAATTATCCTAAGGGAAAGGTGTTAGGCACCCCTCAGGATCCACAAGTGTGGTTCCCGGCCAAATGGTTTCTGTGAATTTGTACGACTTAGAAAACAAACAAATAAAGGCTCAAATAAGAGGGGGTTTAAGTCTTAAGCATGCAGATGTTTGAAAATAGTAAAGAAGATTAGATTTTAAAAGGATTACAATTAAGCATATAAAAGGTATCCTAGGTTTATAATTATATGGATCACATCAATGCAATACCCGGTAATCACTCCTCGAAGAGGGGATACACGTGGAATTAGCGCACCGGTCATCATATCCATATTCTACCCTTTCTCACCCCGTGAAACTAACTAAATCGAGTCCCGGAGGAAATTAGGACTCCTATCCTAAAGGAGGTGCTAGGCAGACCCTCAGTCCCGGAGGAAATTAGGACTCCTATCCTAAAGGAGGTGCTAGGCAGACCCTCAGGTTTTAAAGGTGAAAATGCTAAGGCGACATATAATAAACAAGTAGGACTGCAGATAAGGGGTAGCACATAAACAGGAAAGGGCTCAAACACCTCCACAAACAGTGCACATAAACAGCATGTCTCATACACAGTTAAGGTCCAGATTCAGATCCTACGCATGGTGTCTAAGTTATAATAAAAAGACAAATTTATTGCATAACTTCGAGAGGAAGTCTTAATCAGGCTTGCCTATTGATTTTAAGCATGCTGACAGTTGAACACTAATCACAAAGGATAGTTCTGGTTTTATTTCTTTAACTGATTTCCTAAGGTTTGCCTAGGTGTAAAATAACATGGAACAGTAGTTAGACTAAGCACGATTTTAGAATATGCAAGAGGGGCAGTTTCTTTTAGTGTTGTTTACCAAGAAACAGGATCTCTAAGTGCGCAGGCGTGGTGAGACATGATTGCAGTCATCATTATTTATCCTAGGACAGGACTTCTAATGAAGTTTCAGAACATGTTTACATGCATAGAATCACGTAATAGCAGTTTACTCAATTATTTGTCCTATAGGCAGGATCTCTAGGTGAGGGCAACGAATGATGACATGCTGAAAGGAAAAACAGTATATATGAGCCTAAGTAGCATGATATCTAATGCATCGACACATGAACCTACACAGTATCTCTATTGCATAGATATGGAATAAAAACATGGTTTCTACCCTTGTAATAGCAAGGCATGCATAGTCACCCCTCCCATTTCACTATCCAGCCCCATGAGTTGTTTACAAGTTATTACAAGATAGGAATTAGGAATTACATAAGCAAATAGAAAAAGGTAAGAAGTTATTCTGTAGGGAGCCTTCACTCAGGCCCAAATCCTCCAAACCTTATGCCATATGGTATTCATAGACTTTTCACAGTCCGGGTGTGTCAAAGTTCCCTAAGGACCTCAAGGGATCCCGGGCAGTGCTCACACCTAGATTTCATAGCCAAGATAGAGCATGTGCAGTGTCGAAGTACCAGCCTCAGTGCATCAGAGTTCCGAGGGAGCTCAAGGTCCCAAAGCAGTGCTCACACTGAGGGGGCAGAACTTAAAGGTCTAAGAATCAATTGGAGTGCACGAGAGAGATTTTTAGTAGAAAACAATGTTAAAAGGGGGCTTGTTTGAAATGGTTTTGAAAATAAGAGAGAGTTATTCAGTAAAACAGCTCAAACATGGAGCCAAACAGATTTAGTAACACTCACAGAATCAAAATAGGTTCAGCACACAAATCTTCACACAAGGCAATGGGGATTGGCATACATATAGCACATAACATGATGAACACAAACTAGGCAGAAGCCTTGCAATTGGTTACAGGTAGTGGGACACAAACTTAGGAATACTAGTTAGACATGGTCATACAGTTAGGGATACTTAGAGTATGGGATCAATCATGGTTGAAAACCAATCACATAACCAGATTAGAGGGAGTGCTGGGAAGGGGTAGGACATAATTACATATAGGTTTAAGAAACACATGTTAAGTAACATACAAGGCCTTTATAGTATCCTAGGGATTGCATGCTGAGGCTATAAGGGAGGAGATACCCAGAACCAAACAACATAATATGTGAAACTAGTTGCAAGTAGGACACAATCATAAGTAAAAAGAAACCAGAAGTAGGGTGCATCGTAATAACCAAAGAAACATGTTGTTTTGGAGACTTTAAATATAAACTAGAAACATACCAGT
This sequence comes from Nicotiana knightiana, assembly GCA_005239525.1. NCBI lineage: Eukaryota > Viridiplantae > Streptophyta > Magnoliopsida > Solanales > Solanaceae > Nicotiana > Nicotiana knightiana. The sequence continues at coordinate 21,570 of ML394510.1, forward strand.
TGAAGACAACAAATACAGAATAAAAGGCAAGTAGAATAGATAATCTTGGCTTCCAGCCGACTAGCAATAACAAACAATCGAGAGAAGAATAGTAGAGTGTGTGTGTGTGAGTAAGAGAGAATAGAACAAGGTCTCTCCTTTATGCTAATGAGAGTAAAGGTATTTACAGTCTTAAACAGGCCATAGAAATAAGGTAGGAAACAATAATTTAGCAGAGTTTTAGGAAGAACCTCAATCAGAATAAATTAAAGAACCAGACTCCCTTTAATTAGGGAGTCATGGTTCAAACAGATACAAGTCATATTAAACAAGGAAATGAATCGATCACAAGTCTGATTTTACCATAGTAAAAGCATGTGGCATGTAATAAGGACTGGATACAGAATATTTCAAATAAGGAAAGAATATGTCAAGTAATTAACAACATGTGTGTGCACATAAATAGGGTGGAGTACAATTTTAATTCCGAAAAATTAGTTGAGAGTTGCGCATGAGATTGAAAAGTTACAGGGGTCAATACTAACTAAGGAAGTCATCACACAATCAAGGAAATAATTCAAAATCAGTAGAGAGATATAAGGAGAATACACAGAGTCACAGATTCGAGGAAGATATTACAGCTTTACGGGAAATGCTCAGAACGAATAACCGGACTTACTAGTCGATAAATAACATTTGTTGGACAAAAGTGAGAGAAACACTAAGCAAGTAGCTAAAAGAGCAGTAAAGATTCAGAAAATCTTAGCAACAAATCAGGGCAAGAAGCATAGAACACATAAGTCATTCGTAAAAAATCCATAAAGTTCATGCAAACAACATTGCAAACAGATTCAAACCTTCAAATCAAACCCAGAAGTATTAGGGTTTCTTAACTAAAATGGCTCAAACAAAAGAAAAGACTCAAGTGACGTTTAAACATGCTAAAAATCATAAAGTAATTGTTGAAAATCCAAAGAAATCATTTTGCAAAAAAGGTTTTGAAACCCTAGTAGAAAAATGAGGAAATCGTTCAAGAGATGGGAGATTCTTTAAAGAAAACATAGGAAAACCTCATAGTATGCATAGATCTATTAGAGATCTAAAAGAATCGGAAGATTCAAAAATTAGGGTTTAAAGGATGAACCTAGAGATGAAGATACCGGCCTAGAAACCCATAGGTTTGGGCCAAAGATGGAAAGATCTTACTCATAATCGAGCCATGGAGGCCTGAAGCGAGCAGGAACCGACCATAGGTGTGAGAAGACTGGTCCTCGTCCTTTGAGGGCCTTAGGGATGGAATTACCGGTGTGAAGGAACCATAGGAGGCAGGAGGATGATGAGTGCTTCATAGTCTCCAGCAAAGAGACGGTCGAAGAAGACGAAGAGGTTCATCGGAGCCATAGGGACAGGAAGTCTCTAGAAGAGACTTAGAGAGAGAGAGAGTAGAGAGATGAGAGACCAGTGAGAAATGAGAGGGGTCGGGGGTTAGTCTAGGTTAATTAAGGTAAGTTGAATCCGGGCCGTTGATCAAAATCGATCAACGGCCAAGATTAAAATCAAGTCTGGACCGGGTATCTTTAGTGGGTTGGGCCTGGGTATTGGACGGATTTAGTTGGGTAGTTTGGGCTGGTTTCAATAGGCTGAAATTAAATTAAATTGGGCTATAATTTAAATAGGAAGGGGCTGATTGTTAAATACCCGATTAAATAGAAAAATAATTAATCAAAACAACTAATAATTACATAAAATTAAATTAATGCTAAATAGATGAAATTAAGGCAATTAAATAACATTTAAAATATAAATGACTAACTATTGAATTAAAATGGCATAAAATGTACAATTAAGCTATAATTGCAAAATTATCGTAATTATAGCCAAATAATGCCATATTGGCTAATATGTGGAATAATCAAATCCTAATAGCATTAAAAAATGATATATTGAGCTGGGAAATATTTTGAAATTATTTATAATATAATTTATGAATAATTATTGAATATAAAAATACTAAATAAATTTGGAAAGAATTTAATAAAAATATGAAAAATTATGGAAAAATACCAGTTATTATAAAGAGTGATTTTGAAGGTATATATGCAAATTTTAAAATAGTTTGAGAAAAAATTGGGTATCAACACTCAAGACAGCTTTGACTTCGGCCCCAGTTTTAGTGTTGCCTACAGGTTCGGCGTCCTACACTGTCTATTGTGATGCCTCGAGGATTGTCCTTGGAGAAGTATTGATGCAGGACGGTAGGGTGATTGCCTACGCGTTCCAGGCAGTTGAATCTGCATGAGAATAATTATCTGGTTCATGACCTCGAGTTAGCAACTATTGTTCACGCCCTGAAGATCTGGCACCATTATTTGTACGGTGTTCCATGTGAGATTTTTATGGAGCACCAGAGTTTGCAGCACTTGTTCAGGCAGAAGGACCTCAATTTGTGCCAGCGGAGATGGTTGGAGTTACTAAAGGACTATGACATCATTATATTATACCACTTGGAGAAGGCCAATGGGGTGGCCGACGCCTTGAGTCGCCGGGCACATAGTTTGGGGAGTTTGGCATATCTTCCGGCAGTTGAGAGGCCCTCATCCTTGGTTGTTCAGTCCTTAGCCAGTCAAATCGTGAGATTGAATCTTTCAGAGCCTTGCCGGGTTTATCTTGTGTGGTGGCTCGGTCTTCTTTTTATGACCGCGTTCGAGAGCGCCCGTATGATGATCCTCACCTTCTGGTTCTTCATGACAGGGTTCAACAAGGTGATGCCAGGGATTTGACTCTAGGAGATGACGGTGTGATGAGGATGCATGGTCGGATCTGTGTGCCCAAGGTGGATGGGCTTCGAGAGTTGATTCTTGAGGAGGCCCATAGCTCGCGGTATTCCATTCATCCGGGTACCGCGAAGATGTACTAGGATCTGAGACAACACTATTGGTGGAAAAGGATGAAAAAGGATATATTTAAGTTTGTGGCCAAGTGTCTCAATTATCAGCAAGTCAAATATGAGCATCAGAGGCCAGAAGGGTTACTTCAGCAGATTGAGCTTCCAGAGTGGAAGTGGGAGCAGATCACCATGGACTTTGTGGTTGGACTTCCTCGGACTTTGAAAAAGTCCGATGCTATTTAGCTGATGTGGATCGGCTGACCTAGTCAGCCCATTTCATTCAAGTGTTGACTTCATACTTCTCTGAGAGGTTGGCGGAGATTTATATTAGGGAGATTGTTCGCCTCCACGGTATTCCAGTATCTTTGATTTCAGACAGAGGTACATAGTTCACTTCACGATTCTGGAGGGCCGTTCAACAGGAGCTAGGCATCAGGGTAGATTGAGTACACCCTTTCACTCTCAGACTTACGGGCAGTCCGAGCGCATGATTCAGATTCTTGAGGATATGTTTTGTGCCTGTTTGATGGATTTTGGAGGTTCATGGGATCGATACTTGCCACTTGCAGAGTTTGCTTATAATAACAGTTACCAGTCCAACATTCAGATGGCGCCGTATGAGGCTTTATATGGTAGACGGTGCCGGTCTTTAGTGGGATGGTTTGAGCCGCGCGAGGCCCAATTGTTGGGTACATATTTGGTCCAGATTTCCGTATACAAGGTGAAGGTGATTCAGGAGAGACTTTGCATAGCTCTGTCCAGGCAGAAGAGTTATGCGGACCAGAAGGCGCGTGATTTAGCATTTATGGCTGGTGATCGGGTTTTGCTTCGGGTATCGCCTATGAAGGGCATCATGAGCTTCGGGAAGAAGGAGCTGAGTCCAATATTTATTGGGCCTTTTGATGTGTTACAGTGTGTTGTGGAGGTTGCTTATGAGCTAGCCTTGCCTCCCAACCTAGCAGGAGTTCATTCGGTATTCCACGTCTCTATTCTCCGGAAGTATCACGGTGACCCGACCCATGTTTTGGATTTCAGTTTAGTCCAGTTGGACAAGGATCTATCATATGTTGAGGAGCCAGTAGCTATGTTGGAAAGATAAGTCAGAAAGCTCAGGTCAAAGAATATTGCATCAGCTAAGGTTCAGTGGAGGGGTCAACCGGTCGAGGATGCGAATTGGGAGACCGAGGAGGATATGCGCAGTCAGTACCCTCATCTTTAAACAGCTTCATATATGTCTCTATACTCGTTCGAGGACGAACAATTTTCTTAAGAGGGGGAGAATGTAAGGACCTAGTCGGTCGTTTTGAGAGTTAGCTCCCCGATCCCCTAATATTTTCTTTCCGCAATTTTATATCTGCTTATGAGACTTGATGGAATGATTAGTTGAAAAATTCGGAGAGTTTTTAGGTGATTTCGGGGTTAGGAGCGTGTTTGCAATGTGTTCTCAAGGTCCGTAGTAGATTTAGGCTTGAATTGGCGAAAGTTAGAATTTCGGCGATTTCGGACAATAGGTGAAATTTTGATATTAGGATTGGAATGGAATTCCGAGAGTGGCTGTAGGTGCGTTGTGTTATTTATGACCTGTGTGTAAAATTTGAGGTCATTCATACTAGTTTTGACGTGTTTCGGTATCGATTGTAGATTTTGGAAATATCATAAGTTCTTAGGCTTGAATCCATTCTTAATTGGATATTTTGATGTTATGTTATGTGTCTTGAAGGCTCTACTAAGTTGGGATAAGGTATTAGGACTGGTTGGTAAGTTTGGTTGAGGTCCCGGGGGCCTCGGGGATGTTTCGGATTCTCAACGCGATGATTTTTGACTTAGAAGACTAGCTGAAGCATTGCTGGTTCTGGTGTTTCGCACCTGCGGATGGGGATCCGCAGGTGCAGACATGCAGGTGCAGTGGCGTGCGTCGCAAGTGCGGTTTTGGTCAGGGGCAGCCAGGCTGGCAAGTGCGGACGGGGTTCCGCAGGTGCCGAGCCGCAGACGCGGCCCAACGATCGCAGGTGCGGCCCCAATTCATTTAGTGAGTTTTCGCACTTGCGATGTATTTTCCGTAGGTGCGGGACCGCATCTGCGGTCCAATAAGTCGCAGCTGAAGAATTGTTGGGCTGTTTATACAAAATCTGAGGGTTTGAAATTCATATTTTCTAAAACGATTTGGAGCTCGGGATTTGATGATCTTGAGGAGAAGATTCATAGGTAACGATTCCTAACCTTATTTCACTAGTATATCATTAATCCATAGCAATTTATTCAATCTAATCAATGAATTTGGGTGAAAAATCATGGAACTGGTAGGAAGGTTCCCCAAATAGAAATCTGAGAATTTAATGAGATTTTGACGTCGGTTCTCGATGATTCTTATTCAAGTGAGTTCGTGAGTGAATGGGTGTTCTAAATTTATAACTTCCACTCGATTCTAAGACGTGGGCCCGGGGGAATTTTTCGGCAATTTTCCTAATTTCTCATATTAGCCTTGAACTAATTAGCTTGATCGATTTCTTACAATGGTATTTACATTATGCAATTGAATTGAATAGCTTTGGGCCATTCGGATTCGGGTACTCGTGGAAAGAGTCTGGTTTTGAGTTGAGTAGAGCAGTCGAGGTAAGTGGCTTGCCTAACTCTATGTTGGGGACTTCCCCTTAGGTTGTTTTGATACTATTTGTTTTATGGGCGTCGTGTACGTGAGGCGACGAGTACGTGCATGGGCCATTGTTGCTAAAATTCCATTTTCCTTCCATGTCATAAATCATTTCACTCTTATTTCAATGTTTAATGTGGTAATTGTGTAGTTTAGATTAGGAAGGGAGCATGTCTACCTATATTTACCAAATTCCTTATTTGATACTATGTGCACCATGTTTAGTTAGTCCTATCCTTTGTATTGCCTGTGACTTTTCTCCTGAACTGTTTAAATGAACCTTACCTGGCATTCATTTGCATTTCATATTTAAATTGGACTACAGATGTATTCCGGGAGCTTTCCCCCTGTATTGCATATTTTAAATTGGGAGCTTTCCCCCTGTACTGCATATTTAAATTGGGACTACAGACGTATTTCGGGGGATCCCCCTGTACTGCATATTTACTTTGGGACTATAGACGTATTCCGGGAGATTTCCCCCTATACTGCATATTTACTTTGGGTCCACAAACGTATTCCGGGAGATCCCCCTATACTGCATATTTATTTTGGGACTACAGACGTATTCCGGAAGATCCCCCTGTACTGCATAATCATTTGGAACTACGGGACGGTATCCCGGCAGATTCCACTTTGTGATATATATTATGTTGAGCCGAGGTTTTTCTTTACTATAAACTTATATTGTTTTTATTAAACTGTTTATTGTAGACATTACCTATCTTTTGTACTGTTTTAATGTGACTTATTTAGAAATCCAGTAGAGCCTTAACCTGACCTCGTCACAACTTGACCGGGGTTAGGCTTGGCACTTACTGGGTACCAAATGTGGTGTACTCATGCCCTTTCCCGCACATGTTTTTCGTGTGCAGATCCAGGTACGAGCTATCAGCCTCGTGGTTAGTCGTTGCTGCTGATTCAAGGAGACTGCAAGGTATTTCTACTGCATCCGCAGAATCCCCCGAGTCTCCTTCTATTCTATCTTATAGAGACGTTTGATCATGCTCAACTATGTATAATAAAAGACTAAACGGGCGTTGCAAATATAATCCGGGGTATTATGCCCAGAGTCGATCCCACGGGGAATTTACGTATCAAACAAGTCTTTAGAATACACAACTTTTACTCAATCAATTCTCTCAAGACTTTTTAATATAAAGTGGTGATGTTTTACTAATTTTACTGACAATAATAATAACTAGCAATTACTAACAATGTGTTATAAACAATGATGATAAAAGTCTAAGGTTTTGTTTCCCCCGTTGGTGAATTCTTTCTCGGATATTTCTTATAGTTTTATTAGTCGTCTCTATCAATCATGAATACTCTATCTACCATAAATCTCTCTCGAGTAATTATGATAATTTACTAGACGCACTCTCTCAAGTTACGCTAGCTAGATTGCAATACAGTTCACTTTGGATTGCACCCGAGGTATCGTTATCTCTAATCCAACTTCTAAACTCTCGGTTATGACTTTCGTCTATACTCCAGGAGTGATGTTGTTCCACAACTAACTAAATATGCACTCTATCTCAAGTAGATACATAATAAATAGGAACAGCTAATTGAGAGTCCTTTCAATCAACTACAACAAGAACATAGTTGAACAAATAGAGATTAATCAACCAAAATATATTAATATCACAACAAATTCATCCCCAACGGGTTCTACCAAAAACCTAGATTAAAGAACTTAGCTACTCATGTTCATAAGAATCAAACCCAAAAGAAATTGCATAATTGAACTACAACGTAATGAATAAAAGAAATAAAAATCAATGTTTCGTCACTTCAGTGGTTTTCTCTCTTCGAATCCTTCGTCTGCCTTTCGATCCCCTCTAGTTGTGTTTTAGGGGTCTATATATATGTTTAGGACAAACCCTAAACGTGTAGGAGACTTCTATTCCAACCGGAAAACACTTAAACTCGTCAAAACTCGAAATTGACCGAAACAAGGGCATGGCGTTTTGGCCCTGGCGCCTGGCTAACGCCAGGCTAAGGCTGGCGTTTGGGATCTAACGCCTGGCTAACGCCAGGCTAAGGCTGGCGTTTGGACTCTAACGCCTGGCTAACGCAAGGCAGGGTCAGGCGTTTGGGCTCTGGCGCCCGGCTATAGCCCGGTGCACTCCTCCTCGCCTCTTGAGCGTATTTTCGATTTATTTGCATCCATTTAGCTTGGTTTCCATCTCCAATTCACCTACACATGAAATAGACTCTATTATGAACATAAGAAGTGTATTTTTATCATTAACGCAGATAAAATGTAGGGCATATAACATGTTAAACCATGAATTCTAGGCTCGCATCAATACCCCACACTTAAACATTTGCTCGTCCTCGAGCAATCACACTACACTCATGTACACAACTTATTAAGCAAATCTCTTAACACGTTATACCAAGAATATTTAAAACAGTTCAAGCACAAAGGTGTGACATCCTCGCCTCAATAATCGACTCACAAATACCNGAAAAGAGCTAGTTCTCACACAATGAAATTTATCAACATAGGAACTTAAGATAGAAATAATTCACTCGCTATCAGAAATAACATTCATATGCCACAAAAGATGCACCATAGGCTTGCCTGTAGTGTACTACTCTACTAATCGAGCTCATTCTGTTTAGGATCAAGTAGGACTTTATTCGGTTGTAATGTAGGTTGTGGGACGAGTAGGATACATTTGGATATAAGAGTGACTAAACCCCCCTAAGCACATTAATACATATACTTTCGCATTCAACATCAAACTTATAATAAGCCAAACTCCACCTCCACATCAATGTTATTACCCCATACTTCTTTAAGCACAATTACATTAAGAGTCACCACATATATTTTTCTTTCA
>ML394510.1:34885-68798 GCA_005239525.1 Nicotiana knightiana
CCCAGCTATAGCCCGGTGCACTCCTCCTCGCTTCTTGAGCGTATTTTCGATGTATTTGCATCCAATTATCTTGGTTTCCATCTCCAATTCCCCTACAAATGAAATAGACTCTATTATGCACATAAAAAGTGTATTTTTATCATTAACGCACATAAAATGTAGGGCATATAACATTTTAAACCATGAATTCTATCCTCGCATCAATGTTCTTATGTACTTTTTCCAGTTTTTGTTAGAGCTACAGTAGTGTTAGAAGCTTGTGACTGTCTGTGATATTCCGGGTTTTGGGAAGTTATGTTTTGTATGAGCCGAGCGGCCAGTACGTTATTTATGTCATTTCCCTTATCCCATTTATTGCTTGTGTTTTATTTTGATTTTTTTCCGCTATAGTAGGCTTACCTAGTCGTAGAGACTAGGTGCCGTCACAACACCTTCGGAGGGTAAATCGGGTCGTGACAATTTTGGACTTAACGGCCTGATCTATCAAACTGACCAAATCTTCCCTTTTACCATTCTTTTGACCTTTGAAAGTCAACCTTGTTTATGCCAATTATTTGTATCAGCCTCACGACTCACTTTTGACTAGTAGTGCCCCGAGGGGTTTTCACCAACAAGCCTCTCTCATTTATTTCTCTTCTTACCGTTGCTTTACAGTGCCCGTGAAGATTTTCACTAGTAAGACTCTCTCATTTTTTTTTTTTTTTTTTTTTTTTTTTTTTTTTTTGAGTGAGAACCATGATCATGTCCTTCATAAACCATTGCTCATTGCGGATTTCCCTTGGCATTCTCAAAACTGATCAGGAGGTCTTCTTTGGAAGGCTTTTGGATCTGGTTAGAAAGAAAGGACGACATGAAGGCTCAAAGTATACTCAACATGATGGGGTTGTAGACTTACAACTCTTGGAATCGACGTGAAATAAAACTTTACCCCAGATACTGGAGATTTTTTTTTTGAATTCTTATTTGGTTGGACCGAACCGTGTAAGGCTGCCCACGTATCCATTTTTAAAGGAATCAGGTCTAACATAGTTCAAACATCTGAACTAAATATTTTTTTCATCTTTCTTTCCTTTTCTTTTTTTTCACTTGTGACTCTAAACTTGATTCCAAAAGAGGGTGGTCAAAGAAAATAATACGGGCTCAAAAGGGGTAGCAAAGGATATAAAGTGTTTGGATAGAAGAAAAAGGGCCTCCCAGCCTCGAGAATGCCAAACATATTATCTTTTCGCGATCATATCATTGATGAACATGTCTATCTTCTTGGTGTGTCGTGGTCGAAAGACACTTTCCATCCATTAATGTCAAACATTCGACCAAGCTTCAATTGATTCAATATCCTCAAGCTCGATCTTCAAAATGATTTGAAGGTAGAGATCTTTAACTTTCATGAGCATGACTGCTTTGGTTCCATGTAAACTGGGCTCATGCTTATTTTCCAATTGTTTCATGTCTCTATTCATCTTTAAAAGTCTCTTTCTCACTTATTCAATTCAAGACTAAATCAGATTTCTAAGATCTGGCAAAAACTTCCGCATGCATGTCATATCACTAGAACTAGCGTGAAAAGAACTATGCACAAAATGGACACAAAATGAGTGACTGCTTTTTTTTTGCTTCTTTTTTTTTGTTGAATAAAGGATAGAAGGGTCTGATAACACCAAAAGAAGAAGAAAAGACGACAAAATAAGCTACGATGGCTAAAAGAAGAGTGACTTTCCAGTTGTTAAGAGACATCTTAGCCACAAAGTTGCACATCAGCACTACTACGACATTCGGTCCCTTTTATTGCTTTTGATTCAACACTTAAAATTTTGAATTTTTCATCAAACCATTCCCAATATTGGCTATTCGGATTTCAGGACTGACGGCATGTGAGATTTCATAGCAACTAATTTCCCAAAGGACTTGAAAGAATTTTTTTGTCTCCCCATCATCAAATCATCCCGAACAGAGCATATCATGTTGCTCAAAACTGGTAGAAGTCATCCATCATTTGCCTTCATTTCATCACCAACTCGTCTTCTTATCTTTTCATGACCTTAGTTGGATCAACAATAGTGGTTCTTGTTCCTTCATTGAGAAAATGCTTTTATTTCCGATAGATCTTGGATTGTTTTTGTGACTTGCCATTGACAACCAACAAACCGACCACCTTTAACTTGCTTTTATTTCAAAATGATAGCATGTTAGAATAATTACTCTTTTTTTCTCTCTCTTTCTTTTTTTTTCTTTTCTCTCCTTTTTTTTGCTCTTTTTCAATGTTTTTTGTTTTTTTCTTTTCTTTTTTTTAAACCATTCGATCGAACCTGATGTGGGTTGTCTACCTATCATGTGGGAACATAAATCAGATCTTGCGCAGTTCAGAAAGATTGGGAATAAAGTAAATAAACTAACTTTTTTTTTTTTTTGGATTTTGAGTTTTTTTTTAATTTCCGAAAGAAAGACTTATAAAGAAGAAAAAAAATATTTATTTCATTTCGATCTTTTTTGAGGAGAGGAAATTTCGAAAGAAAAACTTTTCAAGAAGAAAGAATATATTTTGGATTTTTTGACTTTATGTTAAAATTATGAAAGAAAGATTTCTAAAGAAAATATTTTTGAATCTGGAATTTTCTTTTCAATCTTCGAAAGAAAAACTTCTAAAGAAGAATGAAAATATTTTTGAAAGAAAGAGTTCTAAAGAAGACAGAAAATATTTTTTTGGATTCTCGATTTTTTGGTTTTTTTTTTTAAATTTTCTGCAAAAAGACTTCTAAAAAAAAGGTAGAAAATATTTTTTTGGATTTTGATTTGATTTGATTTGCTTTTTTTTTTAATGAAAGACTTCTACGAAGAAAATATTTGTTTTTTGGTTTTTAAAAACAATTCTTATTATTTTATTTCAGATTTTCTAAGAAAAGACTTCTAACGAAGGAATTAAAGGAAAATGTTTTTGACTTTTTAAAAATTGGTGTCTCAAAGAAAGACTTTTCCATAGAAGGATGTAAAGAAAAATATTATTATTTTTTTTTTTTGAAAATTATGAAAAATAAAAAGGTAGAAAATATTTTTTGGGATTTTGATTTTATTTATCTTTTTTTTTATCTCGAATGAAAGACTTCTAAAAAAAATATTTTTGGTTAAAATGTTTTTATTTGAAATTTTCTAAAGAAAGACTTCCAAGGAAGGGATTAAAGGAAAATATATTTGGATTTTTAAAACAATGCGGGCCGGAACTGATAAGGTTTGCCTACGTATCTCACATTCGGTGAGAATCAGACCCGCGTAGTTCTACCACTTTTGGCGGAACAGGGGAAACATGCCTTTTTGAAAACAATCACTTATTTTCTTTTTCTTTCTTTTTTTTTTTTTTGAAATTTCGGCAGAGTTTCGGATTTCGAATACCTACCTCTCACTCTTGATTTTTTCCATTTTCTTCCCCCTCCCCCCTTTTTATTTTTTATTTTCTTTCCCTATTCTAGAAGCTAGCCAACATGCAAGTCGAAACAAACAGATACACAAGTAGCACGTAAGATGCATCAGGATGGTCTTTATTTCGGGTACACCTGTCCTAGACGGACCCAACCCCTGTGTTGAGTCCCCAAAGTCAAATGCACATGATGCAAACAAGCATTCTTATTAGGGATCCGGCGTGAGGCTATGTTATTCTAGGTTTAAACCCTGGGTGTATTATTCTAGACCTGGCTTACCCGAGCGGACAACNCTGATCCTCGTTCTAAATTAGGGATATGACACTAATAGGAAAGAAGTCAAGCCAGCATGCACTTCCCAGAAGATTTAGAAGACTCAGAGAGAAGAAGGGTTTTGCCATAATTTATATACAATTCAAACAATATCAAAGCGGTAAAAAGCGGTATTTAGCACACTAGGCTCAAACACATAAAAATAAGATAATAACCAAAAGCCAACTATAACAGTAATTCAAAGCTCGAATTATGAACCCAGAACCAGAGATTCTGGGTTCTTTTCAGCAGCAGAGTCGCCAGAGCTGTCACACCTCCTTTTTCCCGTAGGGGGATTGGGAGTTTTTCCAATTTAAGTGACATTAATCGAAATGGGATTATTATTTATTTTAGAGTCGCCACTTGGGATAATTCATGGTGTCCCAAGTCACTGGTTTATTTTAGAATCCCAAGTCGAGGAAAAAATGACTCCGTTTGAAGTCTGCGAAAACTAGAATACCAGGTAAGGAATTTTGTTAACCCGGGAGAAGGTATTAGGCATTCCGGGATTCCATGGTTTTAGTACGGTCACTTAACTACTATTAATTGGCCTAGTTATCTGATTTGTTACATATTTTAAACCTATTTGTGCATTTTTAAACTTTTAGCCGCTTTTAATTATTTATGGAATTATTTGAACAAGTCGCGGTGTCACACACTCGTTTGCTTTTGTACACATTGTGAATCGCGTCACGGGAACCGTACCCACCATATACAACATGTTTATTTTAATATTTTTCGAAGTTATGGTCGGGCAACATGAAATGCACACCTGAATTTGAATTTATGTATCTCAATTATGCCACGGGAATTGTACCTATAGTCGTGGGGATTTATTATTAATCACGCCTGAAGCAACCTCGATATTCAAAATTATTTTCCTAAACTACTTTGAGATTTGCGATGTGATTTAATTGTGGAAAAGTGAGTTATATTTCTATAAGATATCTGGTACACAATAACTATTTGCACTAGAGAACATACATTGATATATATAACTTAACATTCTCAAAGTTGCATTCACGCAACTGACAGCTAAATCTCATTGAAATTAAGCATTAATTTTCTCCATTCTATATACTTCTCAGCGCTCTACTCTTTGTAGTCATATCCATGAAACTAATGAAACAATCCATAAGAGGAACAACACCAAACTTAGACTTATTATTTTCTTTAGCAACAAAGTCAAACATAATTTAATATAAAAAAAGAAAATAATTTAGACATGTTCAAATAGAATATATCTTAATTGTGAACATTCATAAAGAACTAACACAACACAGTTTGAATTCATTAGAAGAAATCTAAGAAAACAAAGTGAGAATAGAAGTGAACCTCATGAGAATTTAGTAGAAAAGATCTTCATCCTTATATTTTAAAGTTTTTGGTACAACAACAACGAGTACTCAAACCAAAGACAAGATCAGAAACCTCAAAACGGCACCGGAAAACTCGAAACCCAAACGACCTCAATCAAACCCCATCGGATTCCATGGTTTAAAAATTAAAAATAATAATAATAATAAGAAGAAGATATGAAAAGCCAGATCTGATTGAGAACACAGTGAGTGTAGCAGCGCTTGAGCCACAATGGAAAATCCTCTGCTTTTGTGAAATCTCTGGTCGTCGTTTTTGTTTACTACTGGAGTTGGAGTATTATTTTTTAGCAAACGAGGTCCTAATTACTGTTTTTCTTTAGGACTGCGTGTGCTTTTCAATTGAGAAACTAAAGAAGAGGGAATCAGAACGTGGGTAGGGGAAACCGTTAAAGTTAGAGGTGTATCCATTCTTCATTTAGAAATTTTTGAATTGAAGGATTGTCTTCAATCTTTTTGCTTCGAAAGATGGATGTCTTTTCTCCTTTTTTGGGTCCTTAGGTCTTAGCTCCCTTTTTTTTCTTTTTTGTTTTAACGACCCGACTAGTTGTTTTGAGATCTAGCACGTCGTTAAGTGGTTTGAAGTCATGAGCAGCTCCATTTAAGGTATTATGACTCGTGGGCATGGTCGGAGTTGAATTTCGGGAAGTTTAGAGTTAATTTGGAAAGAAAATTCTCATTTCAGAAGCCTTAACTTGGAGAAATCAACTAAGATTGGAATTTTGAGTAAATTACCTCCGAATCAGGATTTGAAGGTTCCTGCAAGTTCGTATGATGATTTCGGACTTGGGCGTATGTCCGGATCGGGTTTTGGATAACCCGGGGGCGTTCGGCGTACATTGTGGAAGTCAGCATTTTGAAGAAATTTCCTAAGTTTGGGTTGTAAGGCATTTCAGTGTTATTAATGTCCATTTGGGATTTTCGAGCCTGGGAATAGCTTCGTATGGTGATTCTGGAGTTGGGAGCGCGATCGGAAGTGAATTCGGATGTCCATAGGTCATTTTGAAGTCATTTGGCTAAAGATAGAAATTTGAAGGTTTTGAGGAATCCGACCGGAAGTGGAAATTTTGATTTCGGGGTCGGAATGTGATTCCGGAAGTTGGATCAGGTCCTTAATGTCGAATATGACTGATGTGCAAAATTTGGGGTCAATCAGACGTGATTTGATAGGTTTCGGCATCGGATGTAGAAGTTTGAAATTTCACGTTCTTAAAGTTTGAATTTTAGTGTGATCCGTGGTTTCGGTATTGTTTGATGTTATTTGAGGCCTCGAGCAAGTCCGCATTATGTTTTGGAACATGCTCGTGTAATTGGACGGAGTCTCGGGGGCCTCGAGGGGAATCCAGGTGGTTAACAGATCAAGTTTGTAGTTTGAAGAAGGGATGAAGTTGTTGTTATCTTGTGTGACCGCACCTGCGAGGCTTGGGCCGCAGGTGCGGAGCCGTAGGTGCGATATTTGGTTGGGAGCGTAGGTGCGATGAAATTTCCGCACCTGCGAAGGCGTAGATGTGGACAGTGTCGTGCAGGTGTAAGGTTTTGGCTGGGGCTGAGGAAGCCGCAGGTGCGGAAGTTTGGGCTGTGGAAGCGCAGGTGCGAGATTGGGATCGCAGGTGCGAAAATTGGCTTGGGCAGAATGTTTTAAAACCGAGATTTCTTGGCCATTTCTTCATTTATCACTTGATGTGGACGAATTTTGGAAGGCTTCAAAGGGTGATTTTCATCATGCATTACAAGGTAAGTAAATTCCTCCCATTTTTGAGTTAGATACATGGATTATACATGAATTTGAACATGGAAATTAGTAGGGAAATGAGATTTTTGGAAGAAAACCTAGACATTTTATTTAGGATTTCTACCACGAATTTGGGCATGGAATTTAGAGTAAATTGTATATTTGAGTTAGTAAGACTATGGGTAGGGTATATCTTCGAGAAATTTTGGAATACGGGCATGTGGGCCTGAGGGCATTTTGGTCAATTCACTGAGCGGAGTTGGGAAAGTATATAATTTGAATTTGTTACGAGTATTAGAATGAATTTTCATTGCTTGCCCGTTACTTGGTAGTTTTGGGGCGTTGTGCATCCATTGGAGTCGTCGGAAGGGCTTGGAAGCCGGTTATGGAATTTCGGAGCGAGGTAAGTCTCCTTTCTAACTTTGTGAGGGGGAATTGTCCCCCTAGGTGAACTAATTAAATGTGCTACTATCTGCGGGAGCTACGTACGCACGAAGTGACGGGAGTCTGTGCGTAGCTACTATTATGCCATGTACGGGTAGTCTAGGACCCACTAGCATGCCTTACATGTTGTACATGTCATACTGCCAATAATATTAGACTGTTAATGCTACTGAATCGGTAATTTATTTCCTAAAAATACTAGAGTGTACCTTTCTTAATCATTTAGAAAGAGAATTGATTCCTCCTTGGATAATTGTATTCTTGATAAGGTTATATTATTGAATATTATTAAACTTGGCAAATGAGTTTCAAAACAAAGATTTAAAAGCTATTTTCTCGTTCCTTTAAGAAGAATTTTAGCACTTTCCTGAGTAACTGCTTTCTTGATAAAAATGTGGACTTATTGTGTGAATATGTGTATCTATGGGTGCCTGAGTCGCATGTATGATTCGCGAGCAGGATAACCTTGTATTTATGTATAACCGCGTCGCATGATTGATTCGTGAGCGGGGAAGATATATGCATTTATGGTTCGAGCCGTTCGACACTCGGTAGTGCACAGTTTATTATTGTTAGTCCGTGTTGTTCGACCCTCGGCATTGCTTGCGCATGATATTTACTGCGTATTTGCTGTGATTTTGCCTGAGTACTGGCCTGGAAATTTTAAGTTGTCAACTGAAATGACAGAGATCTAAAGTTATTAAAACTTTGGAAGAAGTTTTTCCGTTGATTATTGTTTAATTTATTAAATCATCCATGTTTGATTATTTGTTATTGAAATGACGAAGATTTAAAGTGTTAAATATGGAAGGAGTTGATATTATTTGTCCCTAATTTTAATAAATTGCCTATGAAATACATGCTTAGTGTCTCACTTGATTATACTAAATTGACCTTTAGCAAGTGTGAAATCGACCCCTCGTCACTACCTCTCTGAGGTTAGGCGGGATACTTACTGAGTACACGTTTTTTTCGTATTCATGGTACACTTGCTGTGCATTTTTATTGCACATGTACTTTCACAGCGATGTGGCTGGTTTGGAGACTTAGGCGAGCTGCATTATACGAAGGCGATCCGCAGCTGACATAGTCTCCCTCGTATTGTATTCATTTTGTTTTAAATTCCATTTTCCAATTTGTATCTCGGACAAGCTTTGTAATGATTGTATAAATTCTTAGAAATTGCTCATGCACTTGTGACACCGGAATCTGGGATGTGTTTGGGATATATTTGCTAAAATGGAATATTTAAACCGTTGTATTTACTTAACGGATTTTTGTTTAGTTATTACGTAATAAGTTAAAAGTAATGATTTCAAAAATGTTAAAACAAGAATTTATTTCAACTAATTAATGATTGGCTTGCCTGACGATGGTGTCCGGCGCCATCACGTCCTTAATAGATTTTCGGGTCATGACATTTGTTGAAGGGTATTCAAATTAGGTCTTAAGGTTGAAGATAGATGAGCTTCAGATTTGGGCCTTAAAGTTGGGCTAAATTTTTTTACAAATTTTAGCTAAATCCCTTTTAATATAAGGTAAATATACTGCATAATGTAAACAATCAATCTATTAATTAAACTACATTATATTTAAAATATGAAACTATTATTTGGTATTTTTCAAATATCACACTAAAAATAACAATAGGATTAGGTTAAAATCATCACAAAAATTAAAATAATATTCCTATCAAAAATACTAATATTTTTGAAAACAAAGTGGAGCTATTTTTGTATTTTTTTTACTTTTGTGAAAAGTAGATAAACTAAAAGTAACTAGATAAAATATCAATTAGCTAAATAAAAAAAACTATTTTTGTAATTTTTATTTTTGTGATAAAATAAAGTAAAAAGGTCAAAACTAGTTAAAATGGCGATATTAGACCTAAACTAAATATTAAAACGCTAACATGTGTAAAATCTCGGGAGGTTCAAAAATTACATGTCTACACATCAAATCCTGATCCTCGCAAAGTAGTAATTGTTGATGAACGTCCCCCTTCATCTGCTCCTGTTAGGAGTAGAAGAGGTGGAAGACTGCATAGTTTAGGATCTTTGTCCATTCGTGGTTCTACTTCTCAAACCAACATTGTTACTCCTTCTTCTTCTTCTAGGACTAGGGCTTCTTTAACCCATAGGTCTTTTGCCAGAAATAGGGAATCAAGTGAACCCATTCGTGAACCAACAATTGATGAAATCGTTCCTCAAGAATTTTCTTTCTCCCCTGATTGTGAATCGATTAGGAACCAAGTTACTTCTTTAGCTTCCCATGATCATGCTGATATTTATCCTTCCCGGATTACTAATGGTTTGATTTCTCTCATTCGAAGAGAATGCTATTGGAAATCTGATTTTCCAGTTTTAGTTCCCGATTCAAACCAAAGGATAACTTTATATCATGATGGTTATTCCTTTGTTTACACATATCCTTTTACCTTAGGTTTTAGGCCACCTATTGACCCAACGATTATATAATTTTTTTCGTTTCTTTAATGTTTTCTTAGGACAAATTGGTCCTATCATCTGGAAGGCTGTTGTATGTCTTCGATATCTATCCAATTTGACTTCCTTACCTTTCACCTTTCAACACTTGAGTCATCTTTATTCCCCTAAGTTATTTCTTTTAGGTGTCTTTACTCTTGTGTCCAGAGGCAAAAGGGTACTTAGCCCTGAGGATCACAGAGACCGTGGCTGGTGCGCCCGTTTCGTTGCTTCTCCCACAAGTGCTTTAGTGGGTGAGGAGAATCTGCCTTTCTAGAAAAGTAAAATTTTGCACGTAAGATTTTTTTATCCCTCTTCTTGTTTTATGAAGAAATAAAAACTTACAATCTCATGGCTATTTTTTTCCTTTTTAGCAACCATGGAAGTTTTTGAGGAGATACCTAACTTCCATGCTTGGGTAGAGAAATTATTGCCAGTTTCTTCCATGGAGGGAAGGTCTTGGAAATAACTTTCTCGTAGGTTTGGATGGAAAGTCAAAACACACAGTATCCTTCTTTTTAATTTTCCTCCTTTCCTTTTTATTTATTTAGGAGTTACTAACTTTTCTCCTCTGCTAGGATTTTCCATTTGAGGTGTCAGTCCCGCATCTATTACTTCTTCAAGACTCTCTATGTCCCTTGCTCAAGAAATGATTTTAAGTTCTTCATCGAAGAGAAAAGTAGACGGAGCCCATGGCTCTGAAGATGAAGAGGAATAAGAAGAGGGTTCCTTAGTGCACAGGCCTCAGGTTAAGAGGCGCATTATTTCAGATGATGAAGCCACCCCTCCTCCAAGTTCAGTTCCTTTGAATGAACATGAAAGTGCTACTTTAGTGAGTTCCGATGAAGAGATGAATGTTCCTGCTCGTGACTTGACCGATCAATTGTTTACCCGTGGTTGTGATAGTGAAGATTTTGGTCCCGTTTTTGAAGAATTACCCCTTGCCTCTCATCCAGTATCAGTCCCCATTGGTTCTCAGACTATCGTTCCTGTTGTTGCTTCTACCGCTCCTCCCTTGGCTGCTTCCACTTCCTCAACTGTCCATGTTGCTACTACTTCTGATGTTGAAGTTAGTACTTCTAGTAGAAATATAGTGATGAAAAAGGTTACCATAGAAGTCCCTGAAGGTGGTAATCCGTTTAAAAAATCTGGTCAAGCCGACGTATGGTTGAAACCACTACTTGGCCCAGTTGAGAAGTCAAAGTTGGAAAGCCACATTTCCTTGACATGGATGAATTATATTGTTCATTCATCTTTAAGGTTCAAGTCTCAGCCTTTTCCTTTCTTTTCTTCGTAGTTATTTACTTTTGTTTGATAATCCCTTCTTTCTTTTCTTTTGTAGATCAACTTGATAGGCACAAAGATGATGAAGAGAATTGTTCACACTGAGCAGATAGTCAATGATTAGTTTACAGAGATGGAGAACTGGAATGAACAATACGAAGTTCTTCAATTGGAGAAAGAAGTTTTAGCCGAGGAGAAGTGCGCTTCGGAACAACACGCAAGGATGACGGCAGTAGAATTGGCAATTGAAAAAGCCTCTTCAATTCAAGTTGGCAAAGACAAAGACATCCGTGAGTCTTCATTTTCAGAACAGCTTTCTAAAGCTATCGAAGAGATAAGGGGTTTGAAAGAACTCCTTAATTAGAGGGAGACTTAGGCCGAGGAGCTTGTTCAAACACTCACTCAGGCTCAAGAAGACCTCACTGCCTCTTCTGATAAGGTCCAGTTCTTGGAGAGATCCCTCGCCCCTTTAAAGGCTTCTTATGATGCTTCTTTGATTGAGAAAGAAGAGTTGAAGGCTGAAATTGACCAATGGGAGAAATATTACAAAGCCCTTGAAGATAAATCGATACTTGATGTAAGTTGGGATTTTTTGAATACCCGCCTCGAGACTATGATGGAGGCTAGCCAGGAAGGCTTTGACTTGAATGCTGATATCACCAAGGCTAAGGAAACAATTAAAAAAACTCAGCAAAGTCAGAACTTTTCCTCACCTGAGGTGGGCGTTCCCGAATGTGATGAACTTTCTCCTGGTGAAGTTGGTGTTAAAGCCTCTTCTGTTCAAGTTGAATCTTTTCCCGCTGCTGATGATGCCATATTATATTCTTCCTCATCCGCTGCTGATAATGCCACATTAGATTCTTCCCCTTAGTGTTCTTCTAGAACTTAGTTTGTTTGGAACTTTTGATGGGAAGTTTTTTTCCTTTTTACTTTTTGGAACAATTGGTTAGTTTTTACCCCTGGTTCATTTTAGGGTTTGTTATCAAACAAATATCTTGGTTTTAACTAAGTATATACTTAGTTTTGGCTAGGTTTAAGATATAATATTTCATTTAATTTGAGTTTTTGTTTTAATCTTTTACTTGCATTTAAAAATGCTTTAATATTTCGTGATTTTGGTATAGACACGAATTTTTATAAAAGAGGGACCTTTTATAAAGGACACTAGTGAAGAAGACATCTCAACTTCATATTGGTGTAAGTATATGAAAGAAGTAGGAAAATTCATACTTTGAAAAAGTTTCGTGAATATCGAGCACTTGATTATTCCTTCCTTGTGGTCCATTTCCTGAAAAGGAAAATATATACGAGACTCGAAGGTATATTTTTGGATGATGACTGCTTAACCTTTTTATTTCCATTAGAAAGGTTGTAACCCAGACCGGGAATTTTTGTATCCTGTGTGTCTTTCAGGTCTAATATCATCATTTGTTGTGGGCTAGATTTTTGCCTTTCATCTAAAATTGTTAGTATAATATAACAGAACAAATAAAATCGTTATTAAGTTATACCTGACCGTGGGTATTTCCTTTGATTAGAAATAATATTTCTTCAAATGAACAGCAATCCAATTCGAAGGTAGAACCTTGCCTTCCATGGTTTCCAACTCATAAGCACATTTCCAAGCGATATCTCGAATTTTATAAGGACCTTCCTAATTTTGATTCAATTTTCCTCCTCCAGCAGTTTTTGTTGATTGAAAAACCTTTTTGAGAACAAAGTCCCCAATCTTGAAGTATCTGAGATGAGCCTTCCTGTTGTAGTATCATTCAATAATTTGCTTCTGAGCTGCCATTCTTATTAGAGCCGCTTCACTCCTTTGATCGAGTAAATTTAAATTCGTTCTTATCTCTTCACCATTTAATTCTTCAGTCACCTGCGTGAATCATGTACTTGGCTCACATATTTCGACTGGGATTAAGGCTTCTGTGCCATAAACTAGTGAAAATGGAGTTTCTCTCGTGCCTGTCTTTGCTGTTGTTCGATAAGCCCATAATACTCCTGGTAACACCTCAGGTCAATTGCCTTTTGATTCCTCTAATATTTTCTTCAAGTCATTAATAATAATCTTGTTTGTTGACTCATCTTTTCCATTTTCCATAGGATGATAAGGTGAGGAAGTTATTCATTTGATTTGCCAACTTTGAAAAAAATATGTGACTTTTGAGCCTATAAACTGTGGGCTATTATCACATACGATTTCTTTTGGCACTCCGAATCGGCATATAATTTTCCACCAAATAATATCTATGACTTCTTTTTCTTGCACCAATTTGAAAGCTCCTGCCTCTACCCATTTGGAAAAATAATCTATAAACACTAACAAAAATTGTACCTTTCCTTTAACTTGCGGCAATGGTCCCACGATATCCATTCCCCACTTCATGAATGGCCACAGAGAAATAACCGTATGTAATAATTCTGCTGGACGGTGTATGTTATTTCCATATCGTTGGTGTCACGGCCCAGAATCCTAACTGAGGTCGTGATGACGCCCAATAGTGGGGTCAGGCAAGCCGACTCTTAAGTTACTAAAGGTTCCTTCTTATTAGTTTAAAACATTTTAAAATATACTCAGTTTTTGAAAGATAAAGCATGATTTGACAAGCATAATTAGCCAATTTTAATCAAAATATTCATGATGAGGAATGAGTCAAAAGGTATACATATAAACCTGTACACCAAACTAACAACTAAGTGTGTGCCAAAAACTATTGTCACAAGTCCTACGGGCATACTAACAGAATATACAAAACATAATATAAAATCCCACTGTGTGAAAGGAATAGACGGAAAATAAGAAAAAGAAAACTCCAAGGTGCCGCAGAGGATCGCCAGGAGAAGCAGCTCACCGTGAAGTCGGGTCCAACTGAGATCAAAATCGAGATCCGGTCTGATAACCAGATGCACCAGCCTCAGTACCTGTATAATTAAGTACAGAAGTGCATTATGAGTACATAAACAAATATGTAGTTAGTGAGTATCCTTCCTAACCTCGAAGAGGTAGTGACGAGAGGTAGACGTGATACTTACTAGGGTCAACATTTCTAAATAACATGATTTAATAGGAACTAGGCAGGCATAACAGTCGTAGAAATCACAAGGAGATATATCATCAAGTATAGTTGTATTTACCTTTGCATGTCAAATTTCACTAACACATAATGTACTAAATTCCCTTATTAACATGAACCAGTTTGTATAATTACAATAAATTCCCAGTGAATCATACAACACACATAATATGCCAGACACGTACGACCGAAACGTTGCAAAAAATAAATGTGCACTGCCGAGGGTCGAATGACTCGAACCATAGATGCATCTATTACCCCTCTCGCGAATTGAACATGCGACACAGTTGACATAATAGTAGGGCTATTCCACTCACGAATCATACGTGTGACACGGTGCCGCATACATACATATAATTTTCAATTTTTTAGGAATTATTAGAGATTATTATTTAAGGCAAGAACCTAAGCAATATATCATGGACAACAACTTCCTAATATATTCATGCCAAATCAAGGATAATAAGAAATTCAAAATACGTTTAGGAATACATGTAAGGCACATGTAAGCATGCTCGTGAGTCCTAGAACTACCCAACATAACATAGTAGTAGCTACGCACGGACTCTCATCACTTTTTGCGTGCGTAGACCCTGCAGATATGGACATGCAATTATTTATAATGACCTATGGGAACTATTCCCCCTTACAAGGTTATAAAGGAGACTCACCTCGTGCCAAACCAACTCCCCGGACCAAGAACGCGTCCGAAACTCCGAACTCTAGACCCGAGGACTCCAAACTAGACAAATGTTATACAAATTCATTAATCTATGCTCGAAATATGGAAATTCTACTACTCATTTAGTAAATTTCCCATTCTTGAAGAAATTCTAAAATCCAACCCCGGGCGCACATGCTCGGATTCCAAAAATTCTCGAAAGAAACACTCACCCATAGCCTAAGGATCATTAATATACAATTTCTACTTGATTTCATAGCTAATTGACGGGTAAATTCTCCAATTATCAAAAGCCCTAGGTCACTACCCCATTCTTGAATTTCTACTAATTTAGGTAGTTAATTAAGCTAGTATTCCATGCATGAAGCTAATATAGAGTAGAATTTACTTACCTTCAATAACCAGGTCGTTTGCCCCTCTAAAATAGTGGAAATCTCCCCAAGGAAGAAGAAGATGATAAGGGAACTGAGTTAATTCCCGTGTACAAAAACACACTGTCTGAACAGCGTTTCCGCACCTGTGGCTCGAGGATCGCACCTGCGAGCAAGGGCTCGCACCTGCAGAAATGGACTAGGAGGCCTGGGCCCGCACCTGCGGAGTGGAGACCGCACTTGCGAGAATCGGCCTGACCACTGGGGGTCGCACCTGCGAGGCTGGGACCGCAGGAGCGGTCCCGCACCTGCGACTGGGCAACCGCACCTGCGGTCACACCAGAACAGGTGCACCAGCAGCCAATGCAGCTGGTTTTTGGCCTCGTGTGGTGTCCGGGAGGCATGTGGGCGCACCCGAAGCCCCGTCCAAATATACCAATGAGTCCCAACTCATAATGCAGACTCGCTCGATCCTTCGGAACACCCAAAACAACGCTAAAACTCAAAATCACACCTCAAAACTCCTAGAACCAAACTTAGGAACTTTAAGTTTTCTAGACTTCGCTAACAAAGCGCCGAAACGACCTATACTACTCGGAATGACACCAAATTTTGTTGGCAAGTCATAAATGACATAACAGGACTATTCCCAGTCTCGGATATCCGTTCGGACCTCGATATCTCAAAAATACATCCCAAACCATAATAGGAACTTAAGGAAATCTTAATTCAATATTGGGCGCCGAAGCGCTCCCGGGTCATCAAAAACCCATTCCGAACATACGCCCAGGGCCGGAATCATCTTACGAAGCTACCGGAATCGTCGAAACTCGATTCCGAGGTCATTTACTAAAAATGTTGACCGAAGTCAAACTTGGCCTAAAAGCCAACCTTAAGGAACCAAATGTTCCTATAGCACTCTAAACACCTCCGAAACCCGGACCACCAGTCCCCGCAAGTCATAAATCATAATAAGCCGCTATGGGAAGTTTTATTTAGGGGAACGGGGTCCGATAATGCAAAATGACCGGTCGGTTCGTTACATTCTCCACCTCTTAAACAAACGTTCGTCCTCGAACGAGTATAGGATCACACCTGGAGTGCTGAGTAAGCGTGGATATCTGCTCCGCATGTCCTCCTCGGACTCCCAGGTCGCCTTCTCTACTGGTTGGCCCTTCCACTGGACCTTTACGGCAGAAACTCTCTTGGACCTCAACTGGCGGTCCTGTCTATCAATAATAGCAACTGGCTCCTCCTCGTAGCCTAACCTCTCATCCAACTGAATAGTGCTGAATTCAACCACGTGAGAGAAATCGGCGTGATACTTCCGGAGCATGGATACATGAAAAACTGGATGAACTCCTGATAAACTGGGAGGTAAGGCCAGCTCATAAGCAACCTCCCCAACTCGCCTCAACACTTTGAAAGGAACTATAAACCTCGGGCTCAACTTTCCCTTCTTCCCGAACCTCATAATACCCTTAATAGGCGAGACTTTCAACAGGACCCTATCTCCCTCCATAAATTATACATCACGCGCCCTCTGATCCGCGTAATTCTTCTGTCTGGATTGTGTTGTGCGGAGCCTCTCCTGAATCAACTTTACTTTCTCCAAAGCATCCCTCACCAGGTCGGTGCCATATAACTTAGCCTCGCCGGGCTCAAACTACACGATAGGAGAACGACATCACCGACCATACAAAACCTCAAATGGGGCCATCTCAATGTTGGAGTGATAACTATTATTGTAAGCAAACTCAGCCAAAGTCAAGAACTGGTCCCACTGACCTTTGAAGTCATCACAAATGCCCTGAGCATGTACTCCAATATCTGAACTGTACGCTCCGACTGACTATCAGTCTGAGGATGGAATTCTGTGCTGAGGTCTATCTGGGTACCCATCTCACTATGTAATGCTCTCCAGAAGTGCGAGGTGAACTGAGGACCACGATCTGATATAATGGACACCGGCACACCATGCAACTGGACTATATCCCGAATATTGATCTGGGCCAACCTCTCAGAAGTATAAGTAGTAGCTACTGGGATGAAATGCGCCGATTTGGTCAATCTATCCACAATGACCCAAACCGCGTCAACCTTCCGCAAAGTCCAGGGCAACCCAACCACGAAGTCCATAGTGATGTGCTCCCATTTCCACTCAGGAATGGGCATCTGTTAAAGTAGGCCTCCTAGCCTCTAGTGCTCATACTTCACCTGCTAGAAATTAAGACACCTAGCCACATACTCCACAATGTCATTCTTCATTCGCCTCCACCAGAAATGCTGCTTCAAATCACGATACATCCTCGTAGCACCAGGATGAACAGAACACTGAGAACTGTGTGCCTCCTCTAGAATCCTCTCCCTCAGGCCATCAACCTTAGGAACACATAAGCGGCCCTGAAGTCTCAGAACACCATCCTCACCAATAATAATCTCCTTGACCCTACCCTGAACCACTGTCTCTCGTAGCTCAGCCAAACATCGATCATCATACTGCCGAGCCTTAATCTCCCCCAATAACGAAGACTGAGCAACCACATGTGCAAGAACTCGACAAGGCTCTGAAAGGTCTAATATCACCAGGCGATTAGCTAAGGACTGAATGTCCAAAGCTATAAGTCTCTTCTCTGCTGCAATATAAGCCAAGATACCCATACTCTCTGCCTTCCTTCTCAAAGCATCTGCTACCACATTTTCCTTGCCCGGGTGATAAAAAAATTGTGATATCATAATCCTTCAACAACTCAATCCATCTGCGCTGCCTCAAATTAAGATCCTTCTGCTTGAACAAGTGTTGCAAGCTGCGGTGGTCTGTATAGACCTCACAGGACACTCCATACAAGTAGTGCCTTTAAATCTTAAGAGCATGAACAATCGCCGCCAACTCTAAATCGTGCACAGGGTAATTCTTCTCATGAACCTTCAGCTGGTGCGAAGCATAAGCAATAACTCCCCCCCTACATCAATATACACCCCAAGCCAACGCGCGAAGCATCGCAATATACTGTATACATCCCAGAACCGGAAGGCAATACTAGAACTAGAGCTGAGGTCAATGTTGTCTTGAGCTTCTGAAAGCTCTCCTCACACTCGTCAGACCATCGAAACGGGGCATTCTTCTGAGTCAATCTAGTCAATGGAGCTGCAATAAAAGAGAACCCCTCCAAAAATCGGCGATAATATTCGGCTAGGCCCAAGAAACTTCTGATCTCTGTAGCTGAAGTAGGACGCGACCAACTCTGAACCGCCTCAATTTTCTGAGGATCAACCTTGATAACCCCTCCGGATACCACATGCCCCAACAATTCCACAGAATCCAACCAAAACTCAAACTTGGAGAACTTAGCATATAGCTTCTGTTCTCACAAAGTCTGGAGCACAACTCTCAAATGTTGCTCGTACTCCCCCAGGCTACGTGAGTAAATCAAAATGTCATCAATGAAGACAATGACAAAGGAATCAATATACGACCTGAACACGTTATTCATCAAGTCCATGAATGCCACTGGAGCATTAGTCAAACCAAAGGACATCACCAGGAACTCATAATGGCCATATCTCGTACGAAAAGAAGTCTTCGGAACATCTGAAGCCCGAATCCTCAACTGATGCTACCCCGATCTCAGATCAACCTTAGAAACACACACGAGCACCCTGCAACTGGACAAACAAATCATCGATGCACGACAAAGGATACTTGTTCTTAATGGTAACTTTGTTCAACTAGCGGTAATCAATACACATCCGCATAGACCCATCCTTCTTCTTTACAAATATAACTGGAGCACCCCACGAAGATAAACTCGGCCTGATGAACCCCTTAGATAACAACTCCTCAAGCTGCTCCTTCAACTCCTTCAACTCTTTCGGAGCCATACGGTACGGAGGAATAGATATAGGCTGGGTGCCTGAAGCTAAGTCAATGCAGAAATCAATATCACCGGAGGCATGCCCAAAAGATCCGAAGGAAATACATCAGCAAACTCTCGAACCACTGGTACTGAATAAATCATCGGAGACTCGGCGGTGATGTCCCGCACATAAGCAAATAGGCTAGAAAACCATTCTCGACCATATGTCGAGCCTTCAAGAATGAATTAACCCGACTGGCTGTACTTACTAAGGAACCTCTCCACTCCAGCCTAGGCGACTCGGGCATGGCTAGAGTAACTGTCTTGGCATAGAAATCTAGCACGACATGATAAGGAGATAGCCTTTCCATGCCCAAAATAACCTCAAAATCAACCATGTCGAGCAATATAAGATCTGCCCGAGTATCGAATCCACAAAATGAAATCACACAGCACCGACAAATCCTGTCTACAACAACAGAATCGCCCACGGGAGTGGACACATAAATAGGAGAACCCAATGACTCACGAGGGAAATCCAGAAAATGAGCAAATAAGAGTGAAACATAGGAATAAGTGGATCCTGGATCAAATAACACGTATGCCTCTCTACCACATACTGCAATAGTACCTGTGATCACGGTGTCTGAGGACACTGCATCTGATCTGGCCGGGATATCATAGAATCTAGTTGGAGCACCAGAGGACTGAGCCCGACCAGAATGAACGGGAGATGGATGACCTCCGTTGGCATGAATAGGGGCTAGCAGAGCTCCCCCTGCCTGGCCCCCACCTCTGGGGCGGCCTCTACCAGTCTGCCCTCCACCTCTGGGTGGACGAACCGCCGATGCTTGAAATGTAGGCTGATAGCTCTGCTGAACTGCTTTGCCTTGAAGCTTGGGACAAGTCCTCCTCATATGGCCCGGGTCCCCACACTCATAACATCTGGCTGGTGGCATGGCCTGCTGCAATGAAGAAGGACCCTAGAAAGATAAGGGACGGGGAGAAATCTCCGGTATGGCACTGAAGTAAGGAATAGAAGACCCCTGATGACCAGAATAGCCGCCTGAGGAACCCTGAATGGCTGGTGGGCGGGAGGAATTCTCTGGCATGGCGCTAAAATAGGGCCTCACTAGAGCACCACGGGGAGGTGGTGGAGGAGCTTAATATGGAGGCCTGTTAGACTGGCCTATACCGAACTGACCTCTACCCCTGGATGGGACACCTCTGAAATCTCCTGAAAATCTAGCCCTCTTATCCTGATGACCCTGCACTCTGCCTCTCGAACGATAACCCTCAATCCGGCGAGCTATCTCGACCACAAACTGATAGGGAGTCCCCATATCCACCTCTCGAGCCATGTTGGCCCTAATAACTGAGTACATCCCTGCTAAAAATCTTCGCACTCTCTCAGCATCAGTAGGAAATATCATAAGGGCATGACGGGACAACTCAGAAAACCTGGCCTCATAATCTGTCACGGACATCTGCCCCTGCTCCAGCTGCTCAAACTGATATCACAGCTCTTCCGTCTCGGAGGGTGGAATAAACATGTCCAGGAACAGTTGAGTGAATTGCTCCCAAGTGATGGTAGGGGAACCTGCTGGCCTACCTAGGATGTAGGACTGCCACCATCTGCGGGCCCTGCCCTCAAGCTGGA
This sequence comes from Nicotiana knightiana, assembly GCA_005239525.1. Taxonomy (NCBI): domain Eukaryota; kingdom Viridiplantae; phylum Streptophyta; class Magnoliopsida; order Solanales; family Solanaceae; genus Nicotiana; species Nicotiana knightiana. The sequence goes on from ML394510.1 coordinate 55,571, forward strand.
AAGTAGTGAAGTCCACTCCATAGGACTCCAGTATCCTTATGTTGTGCAGTCTGTCCCTACACCTATCAATAAAGTCCTGGGCACCCTCGCCCTTCTCACCCCCGAAGATAGGAGGGTGGAATCGGGTCCATCTATCCAATAACTTTTGCGGATCGCCCTACACAATTGGTCTGAGTTCAGGTGCTGCTGCTACAGGCTGGCTCCACCTACGGGCAGTGTACCCTGGGTATGATGAAGTGTTGTTGTCTGGCCTGCAACCTGGGCAGTAGGGGTCTGGGCTCCCCCTCCTACCTGAGATGTGGAAGGATCCGTTGGAAATAAACCAGCCTGGGACATAGTGTCCATGAATCGCATCATACACCCCATGATCTCCTGGAATTCTAGCGCCGTCATGAAATCTACTAGAGCAGGACCAGCTGGGGGCACCTCACCCTGCTCCTCTATAGTGGGGTCCTATGGTGGTACGACTGGAATAGCAGGGGGACACCCTCGTCCCCTACCTCGAGCTGGTGCCCTCCCCCGGCCTCTGCCACGACTGCGAACAACGGGGGTAGCGGCCCCTCCCGGATCTGGAACATCGGATGTACGCGTCCTCACCATGTGTGAGATAATATAGGAACGAAATTTAGTAAACCATCGAATGCACGATAGAATAAAAATAAGTAGAGGTTTCCATAACGATCCGCAAGACTCCACTAGGTTTGCCCGTCACTTGTGAGACCTACGTGAACCTATTGCTCTGATACCATGTTGTCACGACCCAGAATCCTAACTGATGTCATGATGGCGCCCAACAGCGGGGTCAGGCAAGTCGTATCTTAAGTTACTAAAGGTTCCTTCTTATTAGTTTAAAACGCTTTAAAATATACTCAGTTTTGAAAGTTAAAGCACGATTTGACAAAGATAATTAGCCAATTTTAATCAAAACAGTCATGATGAGGAATGAGCCAAAAGGTATATATACAAACCCGTACACCAAACTAACAACTACGTGTGTGCCACAAACTAGTATCACAAGTCCTACGGGCAGACTAACAGAATATACAAAACATAATATACAATCCCACTGTGTGAAAGGAATAAACGGCAAATAAGAAAAAGAAAACTCCAAGGTGCCGCCGAGGATCGCCAGGAGAAGCAGCTCACCGTGAAGTCGGGTCCAATTGAGATCAAATCGAGATCCGGTATGATAACCAGATGCACCAGCCTCAGAGCCTGTACAATTAAGTACAGAAGTGCAACATGAGTACATAAACAAATATGTACCCAGTGAGTATCCTGCATGACCTCGAAGAGGTAGTGACGAGAGGTAGACGTGATACTTACTAGGGTCAACATTTCTAAATAACATGATTTAATAGGAACTAGGCAGGCATAACAGTCGTAAAAATTACAAGGAGATATATCATCAAGTATAGTTATATTTACCTTTGCATGTCAAATTTCACTAACGCATAATGTACTAAATTACCTTATTAACATGAACCAGTTTGTATAATTACAAAAAATTTCCAGTGAATCATACATCACATAATAGAAACGTCGCGACAAATAAATGTGCACTACCGAGGGTCGAACGGCTCGAACCATAGATGCATCTATTACCCCGATCGCAAATCGAACATGCAACGGGGTTGACATAATAGTAGAATATTCCGCTCACGAATCATACGTGTGACGCGGTGCCGCATACATACAATTTCAATTTTTTAGGGAATTATCAGAGATTATTCTTTAAGGCAAGAACCTAAGCAATATACCAAGAACGCGCCCGAAACTCCGAACTTTGCACCCGAGGCCTGGGCCCGCACCTGCGCAGTGGAGACCGCACCTGCAGCTCCGCTCCTGCGGAATTTTATCCACACTTGCGAGAATTGGCCTGACCACTGGGGGTCGCACCTGCGACGCTGGGACCGCAGGAGCGGTCCCGCACATGCGACTGGGCAACCGCACCTGCGGTCACACCAGAACAGGTGCACCAAGAGCTAATGCAGCTAGTTTTTGGCCTCGTGTGGTGTCTGTGAGGCACCTGGGCCCACCCGAGCCTCTGTCCAAATATACCAACGAGTCCTAAATCATAATACGGACTCGCTCGAGCCTTCAGAACACCCAAAACAACGCTAAAATATAAAATCACACCTAAAAACCCCTAGAACCAAACGTAGGAACTTTAAGTTTTCTAGACTTCGCTAACAACGCGCCGAAACGACCTATACTACTCGGAATGACACCAAATTTTGCAGGCAAGTCATAAATGACATAACGGAACTATTCCCGGTTTTGAAATTCCGTTCGGACTTCGATATCTCAAAAACACGTCTCAAACCATAATAGGAACTTAAGGAACTCTTAATTCAATATTGGGCGTCGAAACGCTCCTGGGTCATTAAAAACCCATTCCGAACATACACCCAGGTACGGAATCATCATACGAAGCTACCGGAATCATCGAAACTCGATTCTGAGTTTGTTTACTAAAAATGTTGACCGAAGTCAAACTTGGCCTAAAAGCCAACCTTAAGGAACCAAATGTTCCTATAGCACTCTCAACACCTCCGAAACCCGGACCACCAGTCCCCGCAAGTCATAAATAATAATAAGCCACTATGGGAAGTTTTATTTAGGGGAACGGGGTTCGATAATGCAAAACGACTAGTCGGGTCATTACAGTTGGCATCTATCCAGTTTGCTACAAATTTTTCTGCATCTTCTTCCATTTTAGGCCAGTAGTATCCTTCTTTAACTAAGTTTTTACCAAGGATCGTCCTCCTGCATGATTTCCACAATGCCCCTCGTGTACCTCTCTCATCACATATTCTGTTTGAGAAAGTCCAAGGTATCTTGCTAAAGGTCCCCCAAAATATTTTTCGATATAGATTTCCTCAAATTAAGCAGTAACGAGCAGCCTTTCCTCGAAGTAACTGAGACCCTTTTTTGACTTCAGGTACGGTTCCATACTGCAGAAAATTAACAAGTTTGTTTCTCCAATCCTAAGTTAGATTATTGAAACTTACCTCGTTTTTATCCTGGTCTAGTGTTGAATGAGACAAATGTATTACGATAGCATTTTCTGCATTTATTATTTTCGTAACTGATGCGAGATTAGCGAGTGCATCTGATTCTGCATTTTCTTCCCTGTATATTTGCACAATTTTCCATGATTGAAATTGTCTTATCAATTCTCGTGCCTTTTCCAAATATTGTTGCATTCGTGCCTCTCTAGCTATGTATGTCCGCTGCATCTGGTTGACTACCAGCTGAGAATCACCTTTAATTACGATTTGCTCTATAGAGAGTTGTCATGCGAGTCCTGACCCTGCAATTACAACCTCTGTCAGGACCCAAAATCCCTAAGGTCGTGATGGTGCCGGACACAAGGTCAGGCAAGCCAAACATTGATTAATTGAAATAACTTTCTAGTTTTAACATTTTCGAAATCGTTATCTTTTTTTGCATTTCATAATCCAATAAATAAATTTTAGTAAGCTTAAATACAATAGCACATCAATTCAGTTTAATGAAATAAATCCCAACACGTCCCCAGAACCTGGTGTCACAAGTACATGATCAATTTCTAAGAATTTTACAAATATTACAAAGCCTGTCCGAAATACGACTGGACCAGGAAATTTAAAATAAAACAGATACAGTATGAAGGTGACTCTGTTAGCTGCGGATTGCCTCCGGAAGATGCAGCTCGACTAAGTCTCCGAATCCTCCACATTGCTATGAAAGTACCTGTGCAATAAAATGCACAACAAGTGCAACATGAGTACAAAAACAACGTGTACTCAGTAAGTCGCCCGCCTAACCTCAGAGAGGTAGTGACGAGAGGTCAAATTAAACTCTTACTAGGGTCCGACAATATAATATATGACAGAATATGATGAAATACAATAGACATGTAAGACAGTGAGCAACGAGTACATATCAAGTACAGAAATCCAGGTAATCACTAAGAATAAACAACAATGTACACTTCCCTTTTTTCCAAATACATGTCAAGCCAATACCAATAGAATAGTACCAAATAGTCATACTCACACAAGGGTAAGACAACCGGCCGGAGTCATAAGATAGTCAACCTCTCTATGCGCTGATGTAGGATCTATTGGCCCGTCCCAAAACTGCATCTCTCAACCTCTCTACGCACTGCCGAAGGATCGATCGGCCCGTCCCAAAAGCGCGGCTCTCAATCTCTCTATGCACTACCGAAGGATCGATCGACCCGTCCCAAAAGTGCATCTCTAAATATCTATACGCACTGCCGAGGATCGATCGGCCTGTCCCAAAAGTGCGGCTCTCAATATAATAATCCTCTATGTGCACTGCCGAGGGATCGACCGGCCTGTCCCAAAAGTGCGGCTCTCAATATAATAATCCTCTATGTGCACTGCCGAGGGATCGACCGGCCTGTCCCAAAAGTGCACCTCTCAGTATAATACGGCTAGCCTGCTCACGAATCATACATGTGACTCAGGTGCTCATAATAATACATACACAAATACAGGGTCTTCCTGCTCGCGAATCACTCAAGCGACTCAGGCACCCAAATTTACACATATCCACATAATAAATTCGTATTTTATCAAGAAAACCGTTTTTCTCAGGAAAATGGTAAAGTCTTTATTAAAAGAAACATGAAATATAGGTTTTGAAATCTTTGTTTTTAAAACTCATTTGACCAATTTAGTAACACTCCATAATACAACCCAGTCCAGGTACACATATATATATTCACAGCGGAAACAGTTCTCTTTTTTAGAAGGTTAACAATATAAACTCTAGTTGTCTTTTAAACTTTCAATCACATTTTCGGTCATATTAGCCATTTAATATTACAGGCAGGGTTACAGGTACACACATAAAGCATGCTAGTGGGTCCTAGGCTACCCGGACATGGCATAATAGTAGCTACGCACGGACTCCCGTCACCTCGTGCGTACGTAGCCCCCCCACAACTAATATCATATATTCATTTAGTTCACCTATGTGGACAATTTATCAATTATAGGTTTCCTTGCAATTTCCCCACATTAAGTTGTTGCTTGATGAAATCCCCCTTGAAATGCTCTCCAAAATCATCTAAGCCAAATGAAAGAAAATTAAAGAAATGGCCAAAATTCGTGTTTAAAGAATCTGCCCATGCTTCGTCGAGTTGTACCTTGCACTTGCACAGTGCAGGTTGTACATATTATTACAATTTTCCCTTGTTGAACACCTTCTGTTGAAACACCCATAACTTCTTGTAGAAATATCCAAATAACAAAAAGTTTGTAGATTTAGAAACTAGACTTGAAAATCTTTAATTTGATAGGTTTTAAACCATATAACTCTTTATATCCCGAGATATGAGCTTCTAAAGTCGGCTCCATGCATAAGAAAATTCTGGCGAAACTGCTCAACCAGCCATCTTCAATCGGTCATAACGTTTTGCTAAAAACTCCAAATGACAAATGGTTTAATGTTTTGGAAACTAGACTTCACGATCTACAACTTTCATGTTTTGTAAATTTTCAGATTACTTATAGATTTTTATATATATGATTCCAAAGTTAGCTCGTCGATGCATAAATTGCTGTCCAAAAGTGCAGCAGAAATTTCTGCAATTTTTCCTTCTTTTTCTTTTCCGAAGTTCATTCCGTTAACCTTCCGAAATCCACCCGAGGCCCTCGGGACCTTAACCAATTATACCAACATGTCCCAAAACATGATACGAACTCGCTCGAGGCCTCAAATCACATCAAACAACGTCGAAATCATGAATCACACTCCAATTCAAGCTTTATGAACTTTGAAATTTCAAACTTCTACATCCGATGCCGAAACCTATCAAATCACGTCCGATTGACCCCAAATTTTGCACACAAGTCATATTCGACATTACGGACCTGCTCCAACTTTCGGAATTGGAATCCGACCCCGATATCAAAAAGTCAAACTCTCAGTCAAACTTCTCAAAAACCTTCAAATTTCTATCTTTAGCCAAATAACTTCAAAATGACCTCCGGGCATCCGAATTCAATTCCGATCGCGCTCCCAACTCCAGAATCACCATACGAAGCTATTTCAAGACTTTAAATCCAAACAGACATCAATATAATTGAAATGCGCTTCAATCCAAACTTAGGAAATTTCTTCAAAAATGCTGACTTCCACAATATACACCGAAACGCTCTCGGGTCATCCAAATCCCGATCCGGACATACGCCCAAGTCCGAAATCACCATACGAACCTGCTGGAACTTTCGAATCCTGATTCTAAGGTCGTTTACTCAAAATTCTAGTCTTACTCAATTTCTTCAACTTAAGGCTTATGAAATGAGAATTTTTCTTTCAATTTAACTCCAAACCTCCTGAATTTCAACTCTGACCATACACACAAGTCACGATACCCGAAATGAAGCTGTTCATGACTCCCAAATTCTGAACGACACGCTGGATCTCAAAACGACCGGTCGGGTCGTTACATTCCCCCCACTTAAACAGACGTTCGTCCTCGAACGTGCCAAGAACTACCTCGTGCAACTGCCCGTGCTACCACAACCCAATTGAGCACATTGGTTTGGTGAAATCTGAAGATATTCCCTTTTATCCATATAATAAACCCAAACCCCAGTTCCAACACTTGAAATTTTTTGTCATGCATGTTTCTAATATGTGAACACCACGTCAACTACCACACGAGGCACCAGAACACAACTGTGTATCTTTGCTGAATCAGCACCATACACCGCATAATCCATCATCTGACCACAATGGCGCTCCCTGAACCTTAATAGCCAGAATTCTACGAATTTGATGCTCTTAAAGCACCTTATAATATACACACATACATACTGCTATAATGCTGACGATACCACCACAACAGAAGAAATGTGTATAAATTCCTGAACAACTGCAGAGTTAACTAAACATTAAAATCCTTTCTCCTGACTAATATCATCATCTCATTACAACCAATGATGGTGATTGTCCTGTAATATACTTGCATAGTCTTATCACACCGATCCCAGATTTATAAATTTCGTCTCACCTAGTATGAATTGCTCAGACAACCAATCACCCCAAACACGGCCATTAGCCTCACACTATGCCACAATGCACGAATATGCCACAATTCGAACACGACACATAAGGAAATGAATCCGGAAGGGACTACTCAACTCACGCAACTAATATGAACTTTCCTCAGAAAATTACGAAGTAAAACACAAGAAAATAATTACAGGATCCATGCTCAACATTACACTATTGTTGCGTGCAACCCGATCCAAATAACATACCCGTGGCGGCGTGCCACTCGATCCCATCGTAAGATTTACATAAGGAAATATACAAGGAGCTGAATTGCTCACTATAACAAATCACTGAATATCGGTCACAAGCACGCTAAGTGCATAATACTATTCTGCGGAGACTAATAGAGCCATATGCTACAAAACTCCAGCACGACTGAGGTGCTCATGAGCCATCCTGCTCACATAACCTCATCACTACGCGGAACCTCAACACATATCAAGCCGTTTCAGAACTCACACGGCACAATCACAATAACACATGAATTCGACGAAGACTGAACAACACTTGTTGTTCTAATATCTTTCCATGAAAAGCGCTCTATTGAAAGGAACATGCCTGGCTCATACGGAGGCCATAATCATATTTAAATCCATCCACAAGCATCGAGCTACCTCACTCGCACCAAACTAGGCTATTAGCTTTTGCATGGGTCCATATTAACCCATTTTCTCTCATAATACACGAGAACAACCATCATCACCGGGAATAATACCCCATAATCCATAATCAACTGAACCAAACGCCCTCCAGGCGTAAATTCTCAATTAAGCAATATTGCACTTCTTTATACTCAGTCCAAATCTGAAATCCATCAAGTGACTACATGTCACACTTTATACAATCTTTTCGCGGTCATGCTTCCACGACCTTCCACACAAGGCAACAAGTCTGCCCATCCATAACACCATCCACACTAAGGCCGCAAAACACATCAAGAACCCATGACCAGGGAACAAAGCCTCTTTCACCGAATATTAATCTCAGGTGACACTGAAGATAACACCAGCTTACTATGAACTTTCAAATCACTTTGTCTTGCTCTTCCGAGCTCATGACATCCTTATAAACATCGGACCTCAATCTCGATTCTTACTCCCATTTACATACTGCTTCCCGCACCTAACATACCAATATGAGGTAGCGCAAAAATTCCATCATAACTTCCGAGCCACCAATAGGGTGAACACTTCATCATATAGAAACTTTTTACTTGACTCAATTGAAGAGTACCATCTCAACACATGAGTGGATTCCCATTATCACCCAATCATGCAAATCATTAAGTAGTAGTCTATACCACCATAACCCTTCTGGGGTCCGCCTACACCTAACAGGCCGTAGCACTCAAATGCTCCCACATGAGATCCGTTACGACGGCCGACAAGCCCCGCACACACACCGGCACCAACCACATGCATAACTAAATCACATCAAAGGAACCGATCACTGCTGCAATGTGCCCTTAACACCGCATTCTTAACTTTTGAACTCACTAGGACCGCTATTGAGAGTCAACCACTCTGACTGGCCCCAAATACAATCAACTCCAGGGCTCTCCTAGCACAGGAACACCCTTTTCAATGAAACACGTGACTGAGTTACTAACCTTACAACTCGCCCATGCCTTAAGCATAAGTTCTGAATCTTCCAAGCCAACCCTGGCCCGACAGTGCCAACTTTTGCACATATTCATCAAATCCCAAGCACAATAACCATTTTACTCCTTTCCCTTAGCTCAAATAACTTGCCAACACACCGACAATTCGCAACCCTATGAGAAGACAACCCTACAGCCCTACTGCAGAAGGTGGGACTCCCCCACTTAGTCCGAAGACACTCCTTGCACCACTCTAGACCCTGTTGAGACCCTTTTTCCTTTGATAACACGATTCCAACCAACCGCATTTTTCAACACTTCTTCTCGATACTCTGACCCCAGGAAACCGAAGAAACCATAGCACCGCCGAACCTAACACATTCCATCCGATCAATGATGACGACTACGCGTCACAGATGCATATCCCACCTCACTTGAAGACACCCAGTCTTACTACTTTATCAACTCCAACCAGACCATCCATAATCCAAATGCCTTTCCCCTGCCAGAAATAAAACACCTAAATCTCAAAATCAAACACTGAGAAGACCTCCCTTCAACCTTTCATCACCCCCATCGTACGGGCAAGCATTCTATCATCATATCAGCACCGCGCGACAATCAATTGCAAACTTCATCACCACCCGAGCACGACCTTAAGGCTCCCAGAAATACAGCTACTGAGCTGAAATAACACACTACCCTTTTGCAGTGCCATAACAACAACCACGACCATTTACACATGGAAGCATCTCGGATTACATTTGTAGCACCATTCTCATTCCTCAAATTCCTGATCCATAGCAAGCGCTTCGCGACACATAATATTGAGTAGGAATGAACATAGGCATAAGTCTCAAAGGAATCAACTCGCACGATGAATAATTAAGAAGGGAAGTACTCCTAACAGCCTTGTAGCCTCTCGAAGATAAGTACAGACGTCTCCTTACCGATCCACAAGACTCTACTAGACTTGCTCATAACTCGTGAGACCTACGGGAACCTAGCGCTCCGATACCACGTTGTCATGATAAAAAATTCCTAAGGTCATGATGGCGCCGGACATAAGGTCAGGCAAGCCAAAACATTAATTAATTGAAATAACTTTCCATTTTTAACATTTTCGAAATCGTTACCTTTTCTTGCATTTCATAATCCAATAAATAAATTTTAGTAAATTTAAATACGACAGCACATCAATTCAGTTTAATGAAATAAATCCCAACACGTCCCCAGAACCCGGTGTCACAAGTACATGAGCAATTTCTAAGAATTTTAAAAATATTACAAAGCTTGTCCGAAATACGACTGGACCAGGAAATTTCAAATGAAACAAATACAGTACGAAGGTGACTTTGTCAGTTGCGGATCGCCTCCGGAAGATGCTGCTCGCCTAAGTCTCCGAATCCTCCACATTGCTATGAAAGTACCTGTGTAATAAAATGCACAACAAGTGCAACATGAGTAAAAAAACAACGTGTACTCAGTAAGTCGCCCGCCTAACATTAGATAGGTAGTGACGAGAGGTCAAATTAGACACTTACTAAGGTCCGACAATATAATATATGACCGAATATGATGAAATACAATAGACATGTAAGACAATTAGCAACGAGTACATATCAATTACAGAAATCTAGGTAATCACTTAGAATAAACAATAATGTACACTTCCCTTTTCCCCAAATACATGTCAAGCCAATACCAACAGAATAGTACCTAATAATCATGTGCACACAAGGGTAAGACAACCGGCCGGAGTCATAAGATAGTCAACCTCTCTATGCGTTGCCGAAGGATCGATCGGCCCGTCCCAAAAGTGCATCTTTCAACCGCTCTACGCACTGCCGAAGGATCGATCGGCCCATCCCAAAAGTGCGGCTCTCAATCTCTCTATGCACCGCCGAAGGATCGATTGACCCGTTCTAGAAGTTCATCTCTCAATCTCTCTACGCACTTCCGAAGGATCGATCGGCCCGTCCCAAAAGTGTGGCTCTCAATATAATAATACTCTCTGTGCACTGTCGAGGGATCGACCGACCCGTCCCAAAAGTGCACCTCTCAGTATAATACGGCTAGCCTGCTCGCGAATCATACATGCGACTCAGGTGCTCATAAGAATACATACACAAATATAGGGTCTTCCGTTTCGCGAATCACTCAAGCGACTCAGGCACCAAAAGTTACACATATCATCATAATAAATTCGTATTTTATCAAGAAAGCCATTTTTCTTAGGAAAATGGTAAAGTCTTCATTAAAAGAAACATGAAATATAGGTTTTGAAATCTTTGTTTTTGAAACTCATTTGTCCAATTTAGTAACACTCCATAATACAACCCAGTCCAGGTACACATATATATATTCATAGCGGAAATAATTCTCTTTTTTAGAAGGTTAACAATATGAACTCTAGTTGTCTTTTAAACTTTCAATCAGATTTTCGGTCATATTAGCAGTTTAATATTACATGCAGAGTTACAGATACACACATAAAGCATGCTAGTGGGTCCTAGGCTACCCGAATATGGCATAATAGTAGTTACGCACGGACTCCCGTCACCTCGTGCGTAAGTAGCCCCCCATAAATAATATCATATATTCATTTACTTCACCTATGGGGATAATTTCCCCCTCACAAAGTTAGAAATGAGACTTACCTCGCTCCGAAATTCTATAAACGGCCTCCAAGCCTTCCCGACGACTCCAATCGATGCACAACGCTCCCAAACTACCCAAATGATGATAAACCAATGAAAATATACTCAATTGTTTGCTAAAAATTTAGATTATATAATTTCCCAACTCCGCTTAGTGAAATGACCAAAATGCCTTCGGACCCACGTGCCCGGATTCCGAGATTTCTCGAAGATGAACTCTACCCATAGATTTACTAGCTCAAATATACAATTTACTCCTAATTTCATGCTCAAATTCGTGGTAAAATCCAATTTTCATCAATTCAAGGTTTCCTTGCAATTTCCCCACATTTTTCTCAATTTCTCATATCAAATCTATGTAATAAATCTTGTATTTAACTTGCAAATAAGTAGAAACAACTTACCTTTGATGCTTGATGAAATCCCCCTTGGAATGCTCTCCTAAATCATCCAAGCCAAATGAAAGAAAATGAAAGAAATGGCAAAAATTCGTGTTTAAAGAATCTCAAATGCTTCAACGAGTTGTACCTTGCACTTGCGCTGTGCAGGTTGTACATCTTATTACAATTTTCCCTTGTTGAACACCTTCTGTAGAAACACCCATAACTTCTTGTAGAAATATCCAAATAACAAACGGTTTAAAGATTTAGAAACTAGACTTGAAGATCTTTAATTTTATAGGTTTTACACCATATAAATCTTTATATATCCCGAGATATGAGCTTCTAAATTCGGCTCCATGCATCAGAAAATTCTGGCGAAACTGCTCCACCAGCCATCTTCAGTTGGTCATAACCATTTGCAAAAAACTCCAAATGAAAAATGGTTTAATGTTCTGGAAACTAGACTTCACGATCTACAACTTTATGTTTTTCAAATGTACATATTACTTATATATTCTTATACATACGCTTCCAAAGTTAGCTCGTCGATGCATAAATTGCTGTCCAAAAGTGCAGCAGAAATTTCTGCAATTTTTCCTTATTTTTCTTTTCCGAAATTCATTCCGTTAACCTTCTGAAATCCACTTGAGGCCCTCGGGACCTTAACCAATTATACCAACATGTCCCAAAACATGATACGAACTCGCTCGAGGCCTCAAATCACATAAAAAAATAGCGAAATCATGAATCACACTCCAATTCAAGCTTTATGAACTTTGAAATTTCAAACTTCTACATCCGATGCCGAAACCTAACAAATCACGTCCAATTGACCCCAACTTTGCACACAAGTCATATTCGAAATTACGGACATGCTCCAACTTTCGGAATTGGAATCTGATGCGAGACTAGAATTCATAGTTTAACATGTTATATGCCTTACATTTTATACGCATTAATGATGAAAATACACTTTTTATGTGCTTAATGGAGTTTATTTCATGTGTAGGTGAATTGGAGATGGAAACCGAGCTTAATGGATGCAAATACGTCGAAAATACGCGTAAGAGGCGGCGAGGGAACACCCTAGCCTTACCCAGGCGTTTGCCTCCTAAAGCCAAGCTAGCCCTGGCGTTAGCCTTCTAAAGCCAGCCCTAGCCTGGCGTTAGCCTCCAAACGCCAGGTCCCTGTTTCGGTCAATTCCGAGTTTTGACAAGTTTAAGTATTTCCCGGTTGGAATAGAAGTCTCCTACACGTTTAGAGTTTGTCCTAAACTTATAAATAGACCCAAAAAACACAACTTAGGGGAGATTCGATGAGAGGAAGCCATTGAAGAGAAGGAAAACATCGATTTGTACAGATTTTCTTCATTACTTTGCAGTTTAATTATGCAAGTTATTTTAGATTTGATTCTTTTGAACATGTTTAGCTAACTTCTTTAATCTAGGGTTTTGGTAGAACCCGTTGGAGGATAAACTTATTGTGTTATTAATATAGTTCTGATT
>ML394510.1:70114-88312 GCA_005239525.1 Nicotiana knightiana
TCTATCAATCATGAACACTCTATCTACCATAAATCTCTCTCAAGTAATTATGATAATTTACTAGACGCACTCTCTCAAGTTACGCTAGCTAGATTGCATTACAGTTCACTTTAGATTGCACCCGAGCTATAGTTATCTCTAATCCAACCTCCAAACCCTCGGTTATGACTTTCGTCTATACTCCGGGAGTGATGTTGTTCAAACAACTACCTAAATATGCACTCTCTCTCAAGTAGATACATAATAAATAGGCACAACTAACTGATGGCCATTCAATTAACTACAACAAGAACGTAATTGAAAAAATAGAGATTAATCAACCAATCAAAACTATGTTAATATCACACTACGTTTTTTCCCCCAACGGGTTCCACAAGAAATTAGCTAAACAGGTTCAAAAGAATCAAATCTAAAATAACTTGCATAATTAAACTACAAAGTAATGAAGAAAATCTGTACAAATCGATGTTTTCCTTCTCTTCAATGGATTCCTCTCATCGAATCCCCCCTAAAATGTATTTTTGGGGTCTATTTATAAGTTTAGGACAAACCCTAAACGTGTAGGAGACTTCTATTCCAACCAGGAAACACTTTAAACTTGTCAAACTCGGAATTGACCGAAACAAGGACCTGGCGTTTGGAGGCTAACGCCTAGATAACGCCAGGCTAGGGCTGGCTTTAGAAGGCTAACGCCTGCCTAACGCCAGGGCCAACCTGGCTTTAGGAGGCAAACGCCTGGGTAAGGCCAAGGTGTTCCCTCGTCGCCTCTTAAGCGTATTTTCGACGTATTTGCATCATTTAGCTCGGTTTCCATCTCCAATTCACCTACACATGACATAAAGTCCATTAAGCACATAAAAAGTGTATTTTTAACATTAATGCGCATAAAATGTAAGGCATATAACATGTTAAACTATGAATTCTAGTCTCGCATCAAAATCCGACCCCGATATCAAAAAGTCAAACTCTCGGTCAAACTTCTCAAAAACCTTCAAATTTCTATCTTTAGCCAAATGACTTCAAAATGACCTCCGGGCATCCGAATTCATTTTCGATCGCGCTCCCAACTCCAGAATCTCCATACGAAGCAATTACCTGAGTCGGAATCCCAAACGGACATCAATATCATTGAAATGGGCTTCAAGCCAAACTTGGGAAATTTTTTCAAAAATGCTGACTTCCACAATATACACTGAAACGCTCTCGGGTTATCCAAATTCCGATCCGGACATACGCCCAAGTCTGAAATCATCATACGAACCTGCTGGAACCTTCGGATCATGATTCCGAGGTTGTTTACTCAAAATTTCGGTCTTACTCAATTTCTTCAACTTAAGGCTTCTAAAAATGAGAACTTTCCTTTCACTTTAACTTCGAACCGCCTGAATTTCAACTCTGACCATACACACAAGTCTCAATACCCGAAATGAAGTTGTTCGTGACTCCCAACTGCTGAACGACGCGCTGGATCTCAAAATGACCGGTCGGGTCGTTACAACCTCGTACTCTACTTCATTATTGGTAATGTGGTTACATTTAATTGCTTATCTTATACTTTCTCCCGAAGGTGGAATTAAAACAAAACCTAAACCTGCCCCTTTAACATTTGTGGATCCATCAGTATATAGAGTTCATGTACCTGCATTAGATTCGGTGAATATTTGTAGTTCCTTTTCTATTTCAGGAACTATTTCTGTACTAAAATCCGCTACAAAATCTACTAAAACTTGTGATTTTATTGCAGTTGTAGGTTTGTACATGATATCATACTCACTGAGTTCTATTGCCCACTTAGCTAATCTTCATGACAATTCTTGTTTAGCTAATCTTAGAGGATAAGCACTTACTACGAAAATAGGGTGATGTTGAAAATAGGGTCTCAATTTTTTAGACGCCATAATTAATGCTAAAGCAAGTTGTTTACCTTTGTCTTCTCGTAGTGCACTCACAACCATTTCTGAAACTGCAAGATAAACAAACAACCTCTGTCCATCTTTTGGTTTAGCTAGCAAGGGAGGATTTGACAAATATGCCTTTAAATTTTTGAGGGCTAGTTGGCATTCTTTAGTCCACTCGAACTGATTTTTCTTTTTTAGCACTAAAAGGAATTTGAAGCTTTTCTCCGAAGACTTGGAAATAAATCTTCCCAAAGTTGTTATCCTCCCTGTCAATCTTTATACATTTTTTCTGCTTGTAAGTACATCGGTAATTTCTTCAATGGCTTTGATATGTGCAGGGTTCACTTCAATACCTCTGTTACATACAAGAAAACCTATAAACTTACCTGAAGCTACGCCGAAGGCACATTTTTTTGGGTTTAATTTCATATTATAGTTGCGGAGGATCTCGAAGGTACTTGAAGGATTTTGAAAATGATCTTCTGCTCGTGCAGATTTGACTAGAATATCATCAATATATACTTCCATAGTCTTCCCCAGGTATTCTTGAAACATTTTGGTCACCAACCTTTGATATGTGGCCCCAGCGTTTTTAAAACCAAAAAGCATGACTTTGTAAAGTTAAGTCCCCCTGTCTGTAATAAATGAAGTTTTTTCTTCATCTAAAGGAAGCATCTTTATTTGATCATAACCTGAATATGCATTTAAAAAGCTCAAAAGCTCAGACCTGCGGTAGAATCATTCAATTCATCTATATGCGGTAAAGAGAATGAATATTTTGGGCAAGCTTTATTTAGATCAGTATAATCTACACAAACTCGCCATTTACAATTCTTTTTTGGAACTACCACAGTATTAGCTAGCCAATTGGGATATTTTACCTCTTGTATTGAACTGATTTTTAAGAGTTTTTGTACCTCATCCTGAATCAGTTGATTTTTGAAAGAGACTTGCTTCCTCTTCTTTTGCTTGACAAGTAAGTATGATGGATCTTCACTCAATTTATAAGTCATCACCTCCGGAGGTATACCTGTCATATCTGAATGCAACCAAGCAAAACAATCTCCATTAGCTTTTAAAAATTCAACTAACTTACCTCTCATTCTTGAGCTCAACTTTCCTCTAGTATAAACTTTTTGATCTGACCGTTGTTCGAATAGCACAACAGCTTCGAGCTAACTGTTGTTTTGATGTTTTCATTCTCTTCCGCTCTTGAATGACATCCAGTCTTGAATCCATATTTATTTACCTTGATACATTTTCAGATAAGATTTGATTTACCATGTCCTCCACGAAATTCTCATTGGTATCAATGCTTTCTTTTTGTGACTCCACCATTGAATTTATATTCTTAGAAACTTGTTGATCTCCTCGAATTTGTTGAATTTCCCATTTAGAAGGAAATTTAATAGTTGATGTAATGTAGACAGCACAACAACCATGTCATAAATCCATGGCCTCCCCAGAATCACATTATAGGCCATATCTGTGTCTATTACTTAAATTTTTTTATCTTTGACGACTCCTTCTGCAAATGTGGTTATCACTATCTCAACTTTCGTAATGACGGTCGAATTGTCGAATCCAGATAAGGAACGTGCTTTTGGTATAATCTTATCACCAATTTGTATTTCGTTCACCACTCGTAGAAGGAGAATATTCACGAAACTACCTGGTTCAATCAAAACTTGTTTTACATTAGTATCATGTATAAGTAAAGATATTACCAGTGCATCACTGTGATGAATCATCAATCCATCCGCATATGTATCATCAAATGTTATACTATCTTCCTCCAAAACTTGATGAACTCGCTTGATGTGGGTTACTGTGAACTTCGATGTCTTTTTTGCGGTTATGTATGTTAAATCGTTGAATTCTTCTCCCGCACTTATCACATTAACTATTCTTTTTGGAAATGGGGGTTTTGGAGGTTCTTGTCTATTTTTCATATAAGATTGTTTACCTTTCTCGCTGAACAGGTCTACTAAGTATCCCTGCTTTAACAAATGTTCTACTTTACCTTGTAACAATCTGCAATCTGCTGTTTTATGGCCATGATCGTTATGAAACTCACAATAGAAATCTGGATTTCTTCTGCTTGGGTTTGATCTCATTTCCTTTGGCCATCGCACCTTATCTTCCATACTCCTTAGAACAGCTACCAACTCAGAAGTACTGATATTGAAACTATAATCTCCAATTCTTGCATTCGTGTTGGTATCCCCATCACGTACATCTCGTTCTTTTCTGAACCTAGATGATGATGACCCTACATCTCTGTTCATCGATCTATGGTCAGATCGTACATTCTCTTACTTGGACCGTGAATCTCACCCTGTGGTCCCATATAAGGCTCGTATCTATTTTTACCGGACCTCTTTTCAGATTCTGACCGCCTCAAACCTGTTCTCTCATCAACCCTTGACTGTGCAACGATGTCTTCTTCAATCCGTAGTATGGTGTTATATCTGTTATATACATCGTTCCATGTTGTAGCAGGGAATTCTCGTAAACTTTCCTTGAGTCTTCTCGTGGCTTCTAAACCTTTTTCATTTAGATTACTTGCAAGCGCCATGGCTGTCCAATTATCAGGCACTCGCGGAAGCATCATTCTTTCAAATTGGAATATATCCAAAAATTCCCTGAGTAACTCAGCATCCCCTTGTTTTACTTTAAAGATATCTTCCATCCTTTTTTCAACCTTTTGAGCTCCCGAATGTACTTTTATAAATAAATCTGCAAGCTCAGCAAAAGAAACAATAGAATTTACAGGTAAAAGAGAATACCATGTTAATGCCCCTTTCATGAGCGGTTCTCCAAATTTCTTGACTAAAACTGACTCAATCTCTTGTTTGGTCAAATCATTTCCTTTCACGCATGTGGTGAATGCAGTTACGTGATCTCGTGGGTCAGTTGTTCCATCATATTTTGGGATGTCAGGCATTTTGAACTTCTTAGGTATGGGCAGTGGAGTTGCGCTTGGTTTCCAAGGTTGTTGTAAATATTTATCAATATCCTCTCCCTTAATTACAGGTGGTACGCCAGGTATTTGCTCAATGCAGTCATTTTCCTCTTTCACCTATTTCTGCAAAGTTAGTAGAAAATTTTGTAATTCAGAATTATTTGGTGTACTTGGTCTCCCATCACATGACTAATTGGGAGTTCCCCTGCTTCCTGAATTAGCAAGCCCCGAGCGTGGATTTCCCACAGATGCCGTATTGTTTAGGGGAGGAGTTGGTGGTACAATCGGTAATCCCCTCACAAAAGTTTGGAGAGCATTGTTCACATGTTCAGCGATCAATTGTTTCATGGAATCTTGCTTAACGGTGTGCTCATCTCCATGTTGTTCATTTGTATAATATGCAGATCTTTCAGGTGTTCTTTCTCGAGAATTTCATGGAGATTCTGGGGGTGAAGGAACTGGAGTTCCTCCTACCTGTTGGTTGTTGTCATTGACAGTTGACATGATTTGGTTATGAGAAAGAAGGATTTGGAAAGTAAAAAGATTATCAGATTCTCAGTAACGGAACCAATTTGTTTAACCAAAAAATAAGATTTTTTGTCAAAGCCTAATTTTAGAAGAATTTGGGTTACTAATAACAAAGAATTTCCTTTATTTCTCAATAAATTGCTTGAAAGGAAATAAAATCAACAAAACAATATTAAAATAATTGATTGAAAGCAAAATAAAGTAATTGTAGTCCAATATAAGTCAGAACGTCTCTACAAGTGAAATTCGCTTCCCTTATATATGGGTTTACAAATATAATGTTTCCTTCCCTTTATGGTTGAATCACTATGAGCTTTAATGGCATTAATGAACCATTATAATTGTTTAAATAAAGAATTAGATTCTTAGTTAAAGCCTATTTTTAGAAGTACTCGGGTTATTGATAACCAAGAAGTTCCGTGTTTCTCTCAATTGTAAGAAAGGAAATTAGAATAAGAAATGGCAAAGTAATTTATAGAAAGCAAAAGAAAGCAATTGTATTCCAACAATAATCAGAACGTGTCTTTACAAGTGAATTTTCCTTCCCTTATATAGGAGTCTATAAGTACAAAATCCTTTCTCTTTGAAGACCGAATCATTATGAGCATTAATGATATTAATGAGACGTTATAATTGGTAATCGTAACTGTTGATGAAGATTCTGTACATTTGTGGCCATTCACGCTCATTAATTGACGATTCATGAACCTTCCCTTTTTACTATCTTGATTCATTCCACAAGTGCCTCTTCATTTAGCCATTTAGGCTCGAGCAACCATATTCTTTCATGTCATAGGTAATTCACTCGTATCTGTTACGACTCGTGCCTCTTTTAATGGATCATTCCAGTTGTCGCTTTCTCGATGGTCCACGTGTCTTGCCACATCAACCACATACTTAATTCCACATTTAATATTTATTTTTACAAATACAGATAGTCCCTCCACTTACCATTTATTCAGCAATTGAATATTTGGGAAGTGGATCACATTTATGGCGGGAATATTTTGCCGCCGTTTCCCACGTTTCATTATGTCTTATTCAGAACCAACGCGTCGTATGTCACTTCTAATTAATACATGTGACACGTGGCATTCATTGATTGGATCTGCAACTCTTCAGCGAGTTTTAGGGCTTTTTTGCCGCTGCATCAGTCATGAATTGACTGTTTCATTATGACATTTCCATCATGAACTCCTTTACATGATGGTTGATTCTTCATAAAAATACCCCCTTTACCTTTGCTTCTACGAAAAACTTTGTACAATGTTCTTCAGTCAAAATAGTTTTTGTTTATCGACAACCATGTCTTCTTCAATGTGATGACCCAAAGGGACATCTTATAAATTAAGACTCCATTCTAGGCTCATTAACCTTTAAAAGACTAATTTTAATTACCTCGAGTTGCATGCGCAGTCCGGGCGTGAAACCAGAAAGCTTTTATGTGAAAATATGAGAAATGATAATTTTTGGAATTTAAAATTTGGTTTTAGTTGACTTTGTTTAATGTTTTTAGTAAACGGACCCGGATCTGTGTTCCGACAATCCTGGGAGGTCCGCAGTAAAATATGGGATTTGGGCGTATGCCCGGAATTGAATTCCGGGGTCCTTAGCTTTAGAAATCAATTTTTAAAAAAAATTTATTTTGCTGGATTTTCAATGAAATAAAAAAATTAATTAATGTTGGAAATCGTTGGTATCGGGCCCGTATTTTGGTTTCATAGCTCGATACAAGTTTGTTATGATATTTATGTCCTATTTGTGAAATTTGGTAAGAATCGCAGTTGATTTGACGTGATTCGGACGTCCGGTTGAGAAATAGTGAAATTTAGGTGTTCTTGATAAAAATGATGAGTTTTGAGGTTAAATTCATAGTTTTAGATGTTATTTTAATGATTTGATCGCACAAGAAAGTCCGTATGATGTTTTTAGACTTGCGTGCATGTTTGGTTTGGAGCCCCGAGGGCTCGGTTGAGTTTCGGGCAGGCTACAGGATGTTTTAAACTTGGAATTTTCTACTGTCATAACTATATCTGGTGCACTGACGAATTGTCCTTCGCGTTCGCGGAGAGTAAAAATGTCTGAGGGAGAAATGCTTCTTCGTGGCCCACCCCACCACGAACGCTATGTACAAATGGACCTGGGGGGAGGGGGAGCCTGCTTGTTCTATGCGAACGCGTCAGTGGGGCCGCGAACGCGATGGCCTGTGGAGCTAAAGCTCCGCGGACGTGGTCCATCCAATGCGAACGCAAAGGCCATTAGGCCTGACCCATCACGAACGTGGTAGGCCCATTGCGAACGCGATGAAGGCCTGCCTAGTCATCTAAAAACCATTTTAAAACTCGGGAAGAACCTATTTTCAAACTACAAAGACCTAGAGATGATTTTCTTCACACAAATTCATCCCCAAACTGTTGGTAAACAATTCTAAACTCTTCTGTTTCAATTACCCAATGTTTTTCATCACTTTTCAATCAAAAATCAAGAATTTTCATGGTAGAAATTGGGGTTTGGGTAAATTGGGAGATTTTGTAAAAATGGAATTTTGACATCGAATTGGGTCGGATTTCGAAAATAATTGCATATTCGGGCTCGGGGGTGAATGGGTAAACGAAATTTGGTCCGAACCCCGAGTTTGGACCATGCGTGCACGGGGTCGGGTTTTGACCTTTTTTTTAGAAAACTTAGGAAAACAACAATTTTTCAGTAAAGTTAGTTCATTTAGCATAAATTAATGATAGTAAACTCAGTATGATTAGATTCGAGTAGGTTAGAGGCAAATTCTAAAGGAAAAGCGGTAACTGAGCAGTGAGTGGCCTGCGAATTTGAGGTAAGTATTTGGTTTAACCTTCACTTGAGGGAATATGAATCCCCACTTAAATGCTATGTGAATTTGCATGTGTGTGGTGTATATGTGAGGTGATGAGTATCTATGCACCACTAAATTATTTTTGAACATAATCCCTTCCCCATTTCCAACTAGTTGCTTTCGGGCTTAATTGTTTCATGGTCATTAATGTTTATATGTCTATTTGGATTCGTTAACTTATTGTTAAGTATTGTATCAAGTATTTTGGAAGTGTTGGTTGTTCTCTTGGTTTTGTTATATTACATAAGGATTGAGTTGGATGTCAGTGTTACGATATGTATATAATTCCCGGTTGGTTTCGTTGAAATGATAATTGATTAAGTTTATGAGTTTTACAGCTTCTGTTTACAATTGTTGATACAAATATTTTGTGAAAGGCTTGGCCTGAATTGTGAAAGTTTTCATAAATAAACTGATATGATATGTCTGGTGGGAGCGGGTTGCACGCCGCAACAAGGAGTGATAAGGGTGGACATGTGGGATCAGGTTGCACACCGCGATAGGATAAATAAGGGTGATATATATATATATATATATATATATATATATATATATAGGGAGGAGCAATAAGTGTGGATAGGAGGGATCGGGTTGCACGCCGCAACAATGAGAAATAAGGGAGAATAATCATGTTTTACTGTTTATAAATAAAGGCTGGCACACTCATTGTTTTATTGTCATTATTTCATATTCTGCTCTTATTGTTATCTAAAGTGAAATTTTTTCTGTTTACAATTGTTGAGACATAGATATTGTGAAGGCTTTGACTTAAATTGTGAAATCCCTTTTTATAAATAAAGTGATGTGATTGTATGGTGGGAGCAGGTTGCACGCCGCAACAAGGAGTGATATGGGTGGACAGGTGGGATCGGGTTGCACGCTGCAACAGGAGAAATAAGGGTGATATATATATAGGGAGGAGCAATAAGGGTGGACAAGTGGGAGCGGGTTGCGCGCCGCAACAAGGAGCGATAAGGGAGAATATTTATGTTTTATTGATTTTCAAAAATAAAGATTTAGCAAAAAAAACTCCGATTTTATTAAAAAGGTTTTCATACACTTATTTTTACTGTGATTTAAATTGAAACTTGGAAAGTTTGAGGAGTTGATTATAGCTGATATCTGAAAAGAGTTATCCGAGTTGTTTTTATTTACTGTTGCAAGTTACTGGCCATTTAGTTTATTATTATTACTTATGTCTTGCTTTATTATATATTTTTTACAGGTTATATTGTTAACGCCCCGCCGTAGCCTCGTCACTCCTTCGTTGAGGTTAGGCTAAGCACTTACTCAGTATATGGGGTCGGTTGTACTGTTACTACACTCTACATCCAGGTACCGATCAGAGTTAGGAGATTTTAGTAGCTGACATCGTCGTTCGGAGACACGAGGCAGATCTGCTGACGTCCGCAGATTCTTGGAGTCTTCTCTTAATTCTATAGACACTGTTTTACTACATTCAAAAACAGATATATAATTCTTTTAGCCCGTTATATGTAGTACTCTTTAGTAGTTCGTGAATTGTGACACCAGACCCTGAGTAGATATGTAGTAGGTAATAGTTCATGGTTCGTTTCATTTTATCTAATATTATTCATGAAGTCATTCATTGGAAAGCAGTGGATTTATTTGTTCTATTGTTTTAAGATTTTCTATTGTGTCAAGTAAACTTTTAAAGGAAATGGTTAGTAAATTTCTAACATCGGCTTGCCTAGCAAGTATTGTGTTAGGCACTATCACAATCCCGTGGGCTGGGAATTTGGGTCGTGACAAGTTGGTATCAGAGCACTAGGTTGCATAGGTCTCACAATTCACGAACAAGCTTGATAGAGTTTGAAGGATCGGTACGAAAACGTCTATACTTATCTCTCATAGGCTATGAAGTTAGGAACAAACTCATTTTTATTTCTACTATGTTGTGTGATTCTTGATATCTCAGAAAAATACTGATTGAACTCTTCTATTCTATCACAAACGGCGAGAACACGTGGTTCCTCTTCCGCTAACCAACAATCCGGTCTTCCAGCAGCAACAACTCCTATTAGGGGCAGAGGCCGAGGCCACGTCAGGGGCAGGACACAGCCTACCGCTCAGCAGCTCCAGTTGTGGAGCCCCAGATTGAGATGGATGAGGAGGCTCCAGCTCAGATCGTTCCAGCTAGACCAGCTCAGGTCCTAGAGTAGTTCATTGCTACCCCGGTGCTTTAGGATGCTATGGTCCGATTAGTGGGCCTTATGGAGAGTGTAGCCCAGACTGGCACACTCCCTGTTGCAGCAACCATATCTCAGGCTGGAGCAGAGGTCCAGGCTCCTGCTACCCACACTCCTGATCGGACTACTCCTCAGATCCAGACCCCAACAACCCACCTAGTTGGCGTAGTTCAGAAAATTGTGGTAGCCCCGATTGCTGATGGGAAAGCTATGACTTCCGATGCTTTTTGGAGACTGGACATGTACATAAAGCTAATTCCACTCCATTTCAGTGGTACATCTTTTGAAGACCACATGATTTTCTTGACCGCTGCTATGAAGTATTCCAGAACATGGGGATAAGTTGAAAGCAACATGGTTGATTTATATGAGCTGTGAAGTTTAACATTGTGGATTATCAGACATTGTGACCTGTGACTTCGTGCCAAGTGGGGAATTCCACTATCAAGGACTAGATTGAGGGATCATGTGTTATATCGGTGTTGGCCCAGAATGTATAAGGCCTAATATTTGAGAGTGATAAAGTTGGGACATGTGGTATGTCTGCCTCCTTAATAACCCTATACCTCAGTACCAAAGGATTTATATAAACAACTTTAAATCTACATAAAGTCTACTCAACGTGCAAGTCATGATTGCAGATTTTGGGGTGCTTCGGAGGGAGTGCAGTGGTTGACGAGCTTCTAGACCATAGGATTCATGCCAATATTTATCTGTATAGAGCTCTACTTTTGTGATTATCGTGCATCCATATGGATGAGAGTTACCCCCAATAATAACGAAGAGTATGAATAAAAGGGGTAGTTCAACAGTGTTGAGACAACATAGTAAAAGAAGAAATTGGCTGGCAGTGTTTATGGCAAGCCTACGAAGAGGACAACCAGCCATTGCAACATCAACTACTTGGATAAGTTCTCCCAAATACTATTGATAGAATTTGTTTCTCAGACTCATTAAAGGATTCAAATATAATCGTAAAATTTTGTACGACGCAGGGTAGGTTGATACTTTATTTCGGCTAGTGGTAGAAATTGTCCTAGACTTGGGAGAGTCATGTTTCATTATAGCACTCAGGCTACATGCCCCATTGCAGTTACAACCCAACTTACATGTCCAGCTAGGGGAAAGGGGTCGGAATGTCTAAGGTGGAGGTAAGACTCCTAGAGGTGGAGACCCATCCTGTTGATATACTTTCTATGGTATGGCTAAGGTGTCTATGTCAGATAGTGTCATTAAAATTAAATTTCTAGTTATTATAAAGTGGCAATTTCCTTAACTTGATTCGGTTATGAGTATCTAAGAAAGTTCTCCTAATATGCTTCACTTATGGGTGAGCTTCGTAAACCTGAAATCTACTTATGTGAATACTTGTATTGGGAGATTCTATTGAGATAGTTATGTCTATCATTATGTGTTATACGTTTGTTTAACGAAAAATATTTAAAAGAAGAAAATGAAATGTTTTGATTGGCACGATGTGCATATTACTTGTGATTCAGAACTGAGGGCGAGACCCTCTCATTTTAATATGATTTGGTATTTTTAAATCGGGTTACGAGCCGCGATAGAAGTTATATCAGGACAAGGTCCTTGTGATGAAAATTCTTGTGCTTAAATTCTCTCTTTTGAAATTAAAAAATTGTACCATAGTACTAATATGAGTCATGCCTGTTAGGTTTATTTGAAAATTTTGTATAAAATTTATCTGTGCATAATTTGCCAAATCTTTATTATAATTATTGAGCTTTAACCTATAAGGTAGGTGCCTGTTCATATGGCGTTAAATAAAACACATTAATTCAGGTAGATAATTATGAGTTCTCCATCGCATCTCGTTGTCAGTATTGTGAAGGTTTGAAAGTAGATTATTGTTAACGTGAAGTTATTTGATGATTCTGCAATTGATTATGAGCAACTATTAAGATCATATTGATCCAAAAGTGTGTTCCATTTAAATGGTCGTACGAGTGTGAGGCGAGCTTTCAAAAGCTCAAGAAAGCTTTGACTTCAGCGCCGGTATTGGTGTTACAATCAGGTTCAGGAACTTTCATGGTATATTGTGATACTTTCCGTGTTTGGTTAGGAGCAGTACTGATGCAAGAGGGCAGGGTGATAGCATATGCGTCTTGGTAGTTAAATATTCACGAGAAGAATTATCATGTCCATGAATTAGAATTGGAAGCCATTGTTCATGCATTGAAAATATGGAGGCACTATCTTTATGGTGTGCCATGTCAGTACTTGTTCAAGCAAAAGTATCTTAATTTGAGATTGAGGAGATGGTTAGAGTTATTGAATGATTATGACTTCACTATATTGTACCATCCAGGAAAGGCCAATGTGGTGGCCGATGCATTGAGTAGGAAGGCAGTGAGTATGGGCAGCGTTGCATGCATTCCAATGGGTGAGAGACCGTTAGATTCAGATATTCAGACATTGGCTAATCAGTTCGTGAGGTTGGATATTTCTCCCAACCATGTTCTAGCTTGTACAGTTGTTCAGTCTTCCTTATTCGAGAATATCAGGGATCGGCAGGATGATGACCCGCACTTGATGGTCCTTAGGGACACCGTTCGGCACGGTGGTGCCAAGAAGGTTACAGTTGGAGATGATGGTGTTTTGAGGATGCAGGGTCGTATACGTGTTCCTAATGTTGATGGCCTTCGTAAGTTGATTCTTGAAGAAGTTCACAGTCCTAAGTATTTTATTCGCCCGGGTGCTGCCAAGATGTACCAGGACCTGTAGCAGCACTACTGGTGGCGAAGGATGAAAACGGATGTTGTTGCTTATGTGGCTCGTTGTTTGAATTGCCAATAGGTGAAATATGAGCATTAGAGACCCGATGGTTTACTTCAACAAATAGAGATTCCTGAGTGGAAGTGGGAGCGTATCACTATGGACTTCGTTGTTGGATTCCCACAGACTCAAAGGAAGTTCGACGCCATTTGGGTTATTGTGGATAGGTTGAATAAATCAGCACATTTCATTCCAGTGGCAAGTATTTACACTTCAGAGCGGTTGGCAGAGATATATGTTTGAGAGATCGTTCGCCTTCACGATGTGGCCGTGTCTATCATTTCTGATCGAGGTACGTAGTTTACCTTGCACTTTTGGAGGGAAGTTCAGCGAGAGTTGGGTACCCGAGTTGAGTGGAGCACAACATTTCATCCTCAGACGAACAGGCAGTCCGAGCGTACTATTCGGATTCTAAAGGATATGCTCCGTGCTTGTGTTGTTGACTTTGGAGGTTCTTTGGATCAATTCTTGTCGTTAGCAGAGTTTTCCTACAATAATAGTTACCACTCGAGCATCCAGATGTCTCCCTATGAGGTATTATATGGTAGACGGTATAGATCGTCAGTTGGGTAGTTTGAGCCGGGAGAGGCTCAGTTATTGGGTACAAACTAAGTTCAAGAGGCCTTAGATAAGGTCAAGGTTATACAGAATCGACTTCGTGCAGCTCAGTCTAGGCAAAAGAGTTATGCCAATCGTAAGGTTCGGGATGTGACATTCATGGTTGGAGAGAGAGTGTTACTTCGGGTATCGCCCATGAAGGGTGTCATGAGATTTTAGAAGAAGGAAAAGTTGAGCCCTAGGTATATGGAGCCATTTGAGAATATTGATAGAGTGGGGGAGGTAGCTTATAGACTTGCAGTTTCCTCCAGGGTTATCCTCCGTTCATCCAGTATTTCATGTATCTATGCTCCGGAAATATCATGGTGACCCGTCCCACGTGTTAGATTTCAGCTCTGTCCAATTGGACAAAGATTTGACTTATGAGGAGGAGTCGGTAGTCATTCTAGACTGGCAGGTTCGTCAGTTGAGATTAAAGAGTTACCCTTCAGTTCGAGTGCAGTGGAGAGGTCAGTCTGTTGAGGCTGATACTTAGGAGTCCGAGTCGAACATGCAGGTTAGGTATCCCCACTTGTTTTCCAGTTCAGGTAATTTTCTATGTCCGTTCGAGGACGAAGGTTTGTTTTAGAGGTGGCGATTGTGATGACCCAAAGGGTCGTCTTATAAATTAAGACTCCATTCCAGGTTCATTAGCCTTAAAAAGACTAATTTTAATTACCTCTATTTGTGTGCGCAGCCGAGTGTGAAACCGGAAAGCTTTTATGTGAACATATGAGAAATAATAATTTTTGGAATTTAAAATTTGATTTTCATTGATTTTGTTCAACATTTTTAGTAAACAGACCCGGATCTTTGTTCTGACGATCCCCGAAGGTCCGCAGTAAAATATGGGACTTGGGCTTATGCGCGGAATTAAAGTCCGAGGTCCCTAGCTTTAGAAATCATTTTATAAAGAAAATTGTTTTGCTAGAATTTAAATGAAATAAAGAAATGAATTAATGTTGGAAATCATTGGTATCGGGCCCGAATTTTGGTTTCGAAGCTCGATACAGGTTTGTCATGATATTTAAGTCCTATATGTGAAATTTGGTAAAATCGGAGTTGATTTGACGTGATTTGGACGTCCGGTTGAGAAATAGTGAAATTTGAGTGTTCTTGAGAAAAATGATGAGTTTTGATGTTCAATTCATAGTTTTAGATGTTATTTTCACGATTTGATCGCACGAGCAAGTCCGTATGATGTTTATATACTTGTGTGCGTGTTTGGTTTAGAGCCACGAGGGCTCGGGTGAGTTTCAGGTAGGCGACGGGAAGTTGTAAACTTGGAATTTTCTGCTGTCATAACTATATCTGGTGCACTGACGTATTGCCCTTCGCGTTCGCGGAGAGAAAATGTCTGAGGGAGAAATCCTTCTTCGCAAACGCTCCCACCCCACCGTAAACGCGATGTAAAAATGGACCTGGGCAAGGGGCAACCTGCTTGTTCTATGAGAACGTGTCAGTGGGACCGTGAATGCGATGGCCTGTGGAGTTAAAGCTCCGCGAACGCGGTCCATCCAATGCGAACACGAAGGCCATTGGGCCTGACCCATCGCGAACGTGGCAGGCCTATCACGAACGTGATGAAGGCCTGCCTAGCTATATAAAAATAGTTTTAAAACTCGGGCAGAACCTATTTTTCACCTATTTTCAAACTAGAAAGACCTAGAGTTGATTTTCTTCGCACATATTCATCCCCAAAGTGTTGGTAAAAAATTCTAAACTCTCCACTTTCAATTACCCAATGTTTTCCATCACTTTTCAATCAAAAATCAAGAATTTTCATTGTAGAAATTGGGGGTTTGGGTAGAATTTTGTAAAAATGGAATTTTGACCTTGAATTGGGTCGGATTTCGAAACTAATTGCATATTCGGGCTCGGTGGTGAATGGGTAAACGGAATTTGGTTTGAACCACGAGTTTGGACCAAGAGGGCCCGGGGTCGTGTTTTGACTTTTTTTTTTTTTAGAAAACTTAGGAAAACAATGATTTTTCAAAAAAGTTAGCTCCGTTAGCATAAATTAATGATATTAAACTATTTATGATTAGATTCGAGTGGGTTAGAGGAAAATTTGAAAGGAAAAGCGGTAATTGAGCAGTGACTGGCCGGCGAATTTGAGGTAAGCGCTTGGTTTAACCTTGACTTGAGGGAATAGGAATCCCCACTTAAATGCTATGTGAATTTGCATGTGTGTGGTGTATAGGTGAGGTGACTAGTATCTATGCGCCACTAAATGATTGTTGAACATGGTCCCTTCCCCGTTTCCAAATGGTTGCTTATGGGCTTAATTGTTTCATAGTCATTGATGTTTATATGTCTATTTGGATTCGTTAACTTATTGTTAAGTATTGTGTCAAGTATTTTGGAAGTGTTGGTTGTTCTCTTGGTTTTGTTATGTTACATAAGGATTGAGGTGGATGTCAGTGTTACGATATGTATATAATTCCCGGTTGGTTACGTTGTGAAATGATAATTGATGAAGTTTATGAGTTTTACAAACTTCTGCTTACAATTGTTAATACAAAAATGTTGTGAATGTCTTGGCCTAAATTGTGAAAGTTTTTGTAAATAAACTGATATGATATATCTGGTGGGAGTGGGTTGCGCGCCGCAACAAAGAGTGATAAGGGTGGATAGGTGGGATCGGCTTGCATGCTGCAACAGGAGAAATAAAAGTGATATATATATATATATATATATATATATATATATATATATATATATATATATATATATATATATATATATATGTATAGGAAGGAGAATTAAGGGTGGACAAGTGGGATAGGGTTGCACGCCGCAACAAGGAGCAATAAGGGAGAATACTCATGTTTTACTTTTATAAAATAAAGGCTAGCACACTCATTGTTTTATTGTCATTATTTCATATTCTGCTCTTACTGTTATCTAAAGTGAAACTTTTTCTGCTTACAATTGTTGAGACGTAAATATTGTGAAAGGCTTTGACTTAAATTGTGAAAATCCCTTTTTATAAATAAAGTGATGTGATTGTCTGGTGGGAGCGGGTTGCACGCCGCAACAAGGAGTGATAAGGNTATATATATATATATATATATATATATATATATAGGGAGGAGCAATAAGGGTGGACAGGTGGGAGCAGGTTGCGCACCGCAACAAGGAGCAATAAAGGAGAATATTTATGTTTTACTGGTTTTCAAAAATAAGGATTTGGAAGAAAAAAAACTTCGGTTTTATAAAAAAGGTTTTCGTACTCTGATTTTTACTGTGATTTAAATTGGAACTTGGAAAGTTTGAGGAGTTGATTATAGCTGATATCTGAAAAGAGTTATCCGAGTTGTTTTTATTTACTGTTGCAAGTTACCGGCTATTTAGTTTATTATTATTATTTCTGTCTTGCTTTATTATATATTGTTCACAGGTTATATTTTTAATGCCCCGCCGTAGCCTCATTACTACTTCGTCAAGGTTAGGCTCGGCACTTACTCAGTACATGGGGTCAGTTGTACTGATACTACACTCTGCACTCTTTTGTGCAGATCCAAATACCGGCTAGAGTTTTGAGATTTTAGTAGCTGACATCGTCGTTCGGAAACACGAGGTAGATCTGCTGGTGTCCGCAGATTCCTGGAATCTTTTCTTAATTTTATAGACACTGTTTTACTACATTCAAAAACAGATATATAATTCTTTCAGCCCGTTATTTGTAGTACTCTTTAGTAGTTCGTGAATTGTGACACCGGATCCTGGGTAGATATATAGTTGGAAATAGTTCGTGGTTCGTTTCATTTTATCTAATATTATTCATGAAGTCATTTATTCGAAAGCATTGGATTTATTTGTTTTATTTTTTAAAGATTTTCTATTGTGTCAAGTAAACTGTTAAAGGAAATGGTTATTAAATTTCGAACATCGGCTTGCCTAGCAAGTATTGTGTTAGGCGCCATCACGATCCCGTGGGTTGCAAATTTGGGTCGTGATATCCAATCCCTGATCCTCGTAAAGTGGTTATAGTAGATGAACTTCCCCCTTCTTATGCTCCTAACATAAGTAGAAGAGGTGGTAGATTACGTAGTTTAGGGTCTGTTTCTATCTGTGGTTCTTCGTCTCAACCCATTACTAATACCCCGTCGTCTTCTAGAACTAGGGCTTCTTCTTCACATAGATCTTCTGCTAGAAGTAGGGATTCTAGTGAACCACTTCGTGAACCCACTATTGATGAGATTATTTCCGATGAAATTTCCTTCTTTACTGATAGAGAATCAGTTAGAAATCAAGTTACATCCATGACTTCTATTACGCGGCGCCTTCCTGAGGTTCTTTGGAAGGGCGACGTAAGGCTAAGCAACCGAT